>JAXQQM020074378.1:0-120589 GCA_034641835.2 Pinus albicaulis
ATGTGTTTCGGGGAAAATCACCCTAGAGTTTTGTTGGGTCAAAACCTCCACAGAGCAGGGCATGCTATTCAGAAGGACTCACACACAACCATACTTGAATGCTAAAAAATAGATAACAACGATAACAGAACTCACCCGTAGTCCTACGTTCGATGTAGATCCCGTGGGGTCCAAACCCCCAACAACCCTTCTTCCTCCTTCAACCTGGAAAACAAGAAAGAACGTGCACGGAAACCTAGTTGTACAGCATATACTTCTCCTAAACGTTAGTGCAATCCATGTGAAACATTATATAAACCATAATAAATGCTTAAATGATAATATTTTCACACATATAAGTAAACATTAACACATAAGTTCAGGAACAAGATGGTTCTTCATTATTACGAACAGCATGTACAGTAGTAAAAGTGGAGAGATCACCTGAATCCTTCCACGATCTTCGAGCAGACCGTCGTCCGGATTCGTCCCGCCCTTGCCTCGCTAAGATTCTTCCAAGACTTGTGCACTCGAGATGGCATATAAAAGGATGAACATCTCCAGGAAACAAGGGTTTCCTGATATAAATCTGGGAAAGTGCAGGAGGCACGGGGAATCAGACTTGAACTGGGATTCCAACAGAGTATAATGTCTATAAAATTTCTCTCTCCCTTAGGCCATGCACATGAGGGGCTTTTATACTTCCTCAAAGTAGTTTCAATCAGTTGGAAACAGTTGGCCACGTGCTGGGGTGGTTGAACTACCAGAGTAACCATCAACCCAGCCCGAAAATAGGGATTTTTTATATATTTTTTAATGATTTTAATGGCATACGCGGAAAAGTACATGTGGACTCACGTATACACGCGGAAAAGTCTGGGCATATCCGCGTATGGGGATTTTAACACTGTTTTTTAGTGAATTTTGTTCAAGTCTGTAGGAATGGGTGCCCAAAGCCATAAAAGAAATCATGAATCATATGAAGGTGAAAAATGATGCTATAATGTACTCGCTATAATGATGAATCATATGATGATGCTATTCCTGCTGCAACGGAAAGTTTAAGTCTATGTGCAAAGTGGCCCCTTTATTGTCGTACCCTTAAGAAAGGAGCATATACATACTCGTTGAATTTGAAGGGAACGAGTTGCCGGGAGCCCGCAAATGGGCTCTATTTGAAAGAAGTATTATTTCTGTGTTTCTACTTCGGCATCCTTCTTTGTGCTATGCGTAGTTTTGCTTTGTACATATCTAGTTGTTTTTCAATCTTTGATGGGTTGGTGATGTTTTTTGATCTGCTTTGGCAGGTTGTGTCGGATGTTATGAGTCATTTTGGCTTCGTCGATGGTGCTAGTAGACACACTAGGAACTTAACTTCCGCGGCTTGGGTTCTTCATTATCCATCCAGTCATCTGTTAGTATAAAGAGGGGTTTGCATTGGTCCTGCTTCCAATAACATAGCAGAATACACTACAGTTGTTTATCTACTCTCGAAGGCAATATATTTGGGTGTTGATTCGTTGGTATTTTTCTTGGACTTTCAGCTGGTGGTGTCGCAGTTGAACAATACTTATCGGGTTCGAGATCCATTTTTACTCCGGTTGTTCTTGAGGGTACGTTTGTTACAAAGATCATTTCAATTTTTAACGTTCATTCATATTCCTCGAGCTGACAATTGGTTGGCAGACTCATTAGCTAATCAAGCAATTGATTGGCACATTAATCATTCCATACAATAAAATTTAATCATAAAAAACATCATACATTTTGATACATTTGTTACATCACATCAAACATCGCTGTATATATATCATCAGAGTGTTCAAAACTATACAAAAATTTGGATCCATAGGTCATACAAAAACTTGGGCTTATGCCCGATCATGTTCAGTCTCAAAAAATATACAGTCATCTGATACATCATATCTATTTACTACTGAGGTCCTTGCCCAGAAGTTGTGTTCTTATAGAACACAATCGCGGTGGCAACTCGGCGGAATAACCGTACCCAGTCGCGGGGTACTCCTACCACCTGCCTCTGGATGGCTTCAGGCAGATCTTCCACTGCAGCCATAGGTACTTTGTGGGTTAACCCCTCCAAGTTCCTATGTACAGCCTGGAGGGTTTTGTCTGGATCTACTGTATCCGCTTCGCCTCTGCGACGCTTATGTCGTGGGTATCCCTCAGGTCGAACTGGTCCAATATCTGTTTCATGATCATTTTTGTAAGTCATTTGAATCCAATCAAAAACATGTTTGTTTTTCACATTTTTTCATACATATTGAAAAAATCCAAAAAAATTATATAAGTAAAAAAAAAAATTGTAAACTTACCGACTGTACCCCATGCTGCGCCTGGTGGAAGGACAAGATCTGGATCACCACGAAAGTCCATCCCGGCATAGGGATAGTAGTCCACAGCGATGATTTGTTCTCTCCACCATTGGAAGAACTCATCATCCCAAGTGGTCCGGGGAACTTCACTTCCCCCCAATCTCTTCATCATGTCTGCCCAGCGGGCAATTCTTGGGTCTCTCGGGCTGCTGATGGTAGAGATCACTCTGGGTCTTAGTACTGGAATCTTCTCAAAGAAGAATGTCATCAAAATTGTACCGTATCCAAAATGTTTTGTCTTTACTTGGCGGATAGAGGTCAATTGTTGCTTCATGTTCATCAGTAGGGTTGTGCACCAATCATATACATGAGTTAAGCATTCCACTGCTATGCTCATTTGCGTCCTGGACGCCTAGTGTAGGGAGGCAGATCCTGCCACTCTGCCAATGGTGAAAAGGAGGATTTTCATGTGCAAATCCCTTAAATATTTGATTGCAATTTGAGTTCCAACTTTCTTGGAACCCTGTACGCAGTACACGTGGACGTAATCTTCCACGGTGAGCCCTCCCAAAGGCTTACCATTCAAGTCTACTGGCTCCCCCCTCCGGGAGAGTCTAGTGATAAAATATATGTCTTCCACTTCAATGCGTACAGGCATCTGATCTATCATAAAGCAGTCCTCTTCTGGTTCCCATTAGTTCACAAGCATTTTGAGCAACCGGACATTGCTCTTCATATTTGGAATTTTAAAAAACTTGAGCAATCCGCAATTCCAAAGAATATTTAGTGATGCTTGTTCCTACATGAATTCTTGATCAATTGCACTGTGTTCACGCTCTCTCCATGATATGGTCATCCTGCAAAGTTTCAATAATTCCTTCATTAGCTACGTTTTTTTTCATTTGGGCCTGCGCATACGCGACTTTATTTGTGCATAGTCGCGTGTATATGCGACTTCGTCATTACCAACCCGCGTATGCACAAACCCGTAATTTTTAGCAAGGGATTCCGACGGCCGATCGTCATTAATGCATAAAGTTTTTTGCTCCAGAGCACTTTTTTCCAAATCAGCAATGTAATAATGAACCAAATATGAGGTAATTTGTCTATTTATGCTCAAAAAGTTGAAAATTTTCGCAAAAATTTGTTATGCTTATTTTTTAAATCTGTCTTAAGCTGCATAATCCGGATGCTTGGAAGTGCCTAGTTTGGTATGTTTTCAGGTACATTTTGACGATTTTTGAGATTTTTTCCAGATTTTGATCCATGACTGCTGACCTGTCATGGCAGGTATATGATCTTCACTGGAATATAGGTTAGGGAATCCACTTTCCGTTGCATTTTGCATACTAGCCTCCATTCTGATCACTTGCCATAGGGTCGATCCCATCAAGTCATGAGTATTACGCCTATTTCACTCGCCGATTTTTTAATCATGACTTGGTGGTAGAGCCTTCCTTTACATGGGCTTCCTAGTTAGTTCCTCGCTATCACTTGTTGCCCATGCTACGTTTTATGTAGGCTCGGGAGTCCTCTTTAGTCCCGCCATGACTTATGTGTTGAAGCTTCATTCTTCTTCTTCCTCACTATCATTTTTCTAGCTATTACCCTAGAGGCTCCCTGGTGTTGTTGAGTTGTATTACTGCATTGCATATTGGCTACTTGTTTATCCTAGCCTTTAGCCGGCTTCATTTGGACTCAATGTTTAAGCCAACTTTTGACCTTGTCTATCTGTACAAGTTAAACCATTGCATGCACTTATCTATCGTGACTTGACACCCTTATACCCATGGATGGAACATTCCTCTGAGTATCGCTTACCAGTTTCCGCCACCTTGCATTGAGCATAGGATTGTTCCAATCCCAGGAACTAGTGCATCTGTTTCTTGATACTCGTTCTATCCATTGTACCATAGCATTATTTTATTCTTTTTCAGGCTTCTTATATGAAAAAGACAAAAAAAATAAAATATAACAAAAAGAGAGCGAACGGGATGTAACTTCGTGATTTTAATGGCAGTACGGTGTCAGTTTGTCGCCCTTGAACAAAGCACATATACTTATATATATTTCCTACATTTGGGATGGTTTTAGTTTTGACCTAGGTTCAGCCTTTACCTTGTTTCACTTGTCATTTCTCCCCCGGTTGGTTATCTCTTCCAATCATATGGAGAGTTTGTTTTGCCTCCTGCATAACAGACTTATACAGTGTCACTTTTACTGCCATGGTCATCATGAGTCATGCTTTTGTTCAAGGGAAGTCTAACCAGAGTCGGCCATTCTGCGGTGTCTCTTGACTCATTATTCAGTCGGCCTTCCCGGTCTTGTCAGTATCTTGTTCTATCACATCAGATGTTTTGGTCTTCTGCTCGTGCTGGTTTGAGAAGGTCTCCATTGACTTCTCGCTGGCGGGTTTGTCTCTTATCGACTACGACACATTGCTCTGAGAGCAAACCTAGAGCCGCACCTTGGGCCTATTTCCATCATTGATAGGTGACCTCGTGCTCAGCATTTGATCATCATCATGGGTCTTTGACTGAGTGGTTTCCCCCGTGTTCGACGTCAGCACACATTATCACACTTGGGATTCGTGCAGTACCTTGATTTCCATTTGACCCTATCGGTGGATTTCTCGCCTCTGTGTCAGTTTTCATTATTGGTTGGTTCAGAGGGTTTCTTCCGTGCGCTAGCTTCATCTTGTGCATGTCGGAAACGTACTTCGGTTTTGGTTCCATCACTCTACTTCGTCCGATTCCTTCCAAATATTGGCCTGCGGGTTACACTCGCGCTGGACTGATGTGGGATGCCTTAATGCCTTCCTTCCAGCAAATCTTTTCCCATCGACTTCGACTCATTGCTCTGGGAATAAGGTCTAGAGTCTTTTTGTCAGTACCTTAGGGTTTGCAGTCATCAGTGGCAGACTCTTCGCTATCGACAGTGGGGATTCATCATTGCCTCCCGATTGGTAGATTCTTTCAAGTGTTCGACTTCAACTCATTCATTCGCACTTGTTAGATTGTACTGGGGCACCTTGACACTCATTTTCATTATTGGTGGGTTTTCTTGCATTGGTTAACGGTATTCATCATTGACCGGTAATCCAACGATTTCTCACATGGTCAACTTCAGCTCATTTATTCCCATTGTGTAGAATTGTGTCGTCGAGATCGGTGAAGACCTCAGGTTGCATCAGCATCTTTCAGTTCACTTTTGACAGTCCATTCAGTTTCTGCCAGTGATGTCGTTCACCCTTATATGTTGCAGTGTCAGTACAGCAGCATCCTATATGTTGGCTCCCGAGTTGCGTGATTGTACCATTTATTCCACCTCTTATGATTTGGTACTTGGAGATTTAGTTACTTATATGATCAGACATCCAGTTGCAGCATCATTGATCAGCTTTCTATATGTGATACTTGGACATTGATTCAGACTTATACTTCCGGGCCATGCTCAGATGATTCATTGTGTACTTTTAGTTCAGCTATACTTGTATACATGTTGGATCTATTCATTACTTTCCATATGATGTATTTTTGACTGAGCATGGGTATGCCTGCCTCAGCATGAGTTGACTCTCTGTTTTCTTTCATTGGTTTTTGGCAGGCTGAAATCTGGTGAAGTCCTCCCTTGTCCTTGCGAAGTTATTTCTATGTGCATAATACATTTCGGCCATCATGTACCCCTTCTGACCTCATATATTAGGGGGCATCTGTTATAGCATCATTTTTCACCTTCATATGATTCATGATTGCTTTTATGGCTTTGGGCACCCATTCCTACAGACTTGAACAAAATTCACTAAAAAACAGTGTTAAAATCCCCATACGCGGATATGCCCAGAATTTTCCGCGTGTATACGCGAGTCCACATGTAATTTTCCGCGTATGCCATTAAAATCATTAAAAAATATATAAAAAATCCCTATTTTCGGGCTGGGTTGATGGTTACTCTGGTAGTTCAACCACCCCAGCACGTGGCCAACTGTTTCCAACTGATTGAAACTACTTTGAGGGAGTATAAAATCCCCTCATGTGTATGGCCTAAGGGAGAGAGAAATTTTATAGAAATTATACTCTATTGGAATCCCAGTTCAAGTCTGATTCCCCGTGCCTCCTGCACTTTCCCAAATTTATACAGGAAACCCTTGTTTCCTGGAGATGTTCATCCATTTATATGCCATCTTGAGTGCACAAGTCTTGGAATAATCTTAGCGAGGCAAGAGCGGGACGAATCCGGATGACTGTCTGCTCGAAGATCGTGGAAGGATTCAGGTGATCTCTCCACTTTTACTACTGTACATGTTGTTCGTGATAATGAAGAACCATCTTGTTCCTGAACTCGTGTGTTAATTTTTATTTATACGTGTGAAAAGATTATCATTTAAGCATTTATTATGGTTTATATAGTATTTCACATGGATTGCACTAACGTTTAGGAGAAATATATGATGTACAACTAGGATTCCGTGCACGTTTTTTCTTGTTTTCCAGGTTGAAGGAGGAAGAAGGGTTGCTGGGGGTTTGGACCCCGCGCGATCTACATCGAACGTAGGACTTCGGGTGAGTTCTGCTATCATTTTTAACTAGTTATTTGCATTCAAGTATGGTTGTGTGTGAGTCCTTCTAAATAGCATGCCCTGCTCTGTGGAGGTTTAGACCCAACAAACCTCTAGGGTGATTTTCCCTGAAACACCATGAAGCCATGAAGTCGAGTTAGTCAAAGTCTTCATTAGGTCTCTAGGTTTTCATTTTTCCAAGGTCCAAATAAAACACCATTTCATTGCATAAGGTCAGAAAAATTATGAGAGTGATCCAAATAATATTCCTTTACCATCTAAAGAGGATTTTAAAGCATGTAAATATGGTTTCCAATGTTTTAATTTTGATTTCAAGTGTGAGTTTCATTCCGAAATGTAATTTTATTCCAAAATACAGAGATGTAATGTTATTTTTTATATGTAATTTTATGTCAATTTATATGTAATAAGTACTGAGTTTCCCAAAGATTCAAACTCAGTTCCATATGAAAAACACATCAAACCTCAAAATATGAAGAGTTCCTACTCCAGCACGATCAATTTGCAAAGCAAACAAGAAGCAGTTAAAGGGTATTTTGCAAAGTTTTAAAAGTGAAATTGAACATTGCAAAAGTGGGTTTTAAAATCATCAAAATTAAATCCCACAAAGTATTTAAACGAAAATGACATCAATTCAAAATTCATTTTCTCTTTCCATCATCAATAAACCTCAACAAAAGCACGAAAATCCAAGAAGGAAGGAAAATTTTGCAAAACAGAGCTAGCGTTGTGCCCCTGTGTTGTGCGTTGCGCCCCTGCATTGTGTGTTGTGCCCCTGTGTTGTGCGTTGCGCCCTTCTGTTGTGTGTTGTGCCCTTGCCCGAAAAAACTCAGTAGCTCCAAAACACATTCCATCACCTTCAATCTTCAGCCACAGTGATCTACAGCCTCCAACAATCAAGTAAGCTACCATTTGCACCATCCCTCTTCTTATCAACTCGATTTTGTGGTGTTTGAAGTTTTTTGAAATATTTGGTGTCTATTTTGAATTTGAAACCCTACTATCATCCCCTAAATCTCAATTTCATTTCAATTTCAGTCCCTAGCACTTTCACTCCCTTACCACATCATAATTACCCTATCTTCACCCCCTATATCATAATCCCCTTTCCCTAAGCCATTTTCCTTTGAAACCCTAATATCTAGGCTACTCATTTGCCTAGACTCCCAATATCCCTAACCTATAATAAAATTCCCTATCATAAATCCCTTATCATTAGTACTCCGTGTCACCTCCCTCATTTCATCAACCATTTCCCCCATCTCCCTAAATTTCCCCATCCCATTCCCACTTCCCAAAAATCATTCTTCACTATCATTCCATCTCCCTAGGGTTTTCATACTAAGACAGCATGGAAGAAGAACAGAACACAAGCTACAGTGAGGGAGAAGAAAAAGAGGAGAGGAGGCCACACAAAGGAGGGAAAATCCTTAGACTTGAGCCAACAAATACCAGGTAACTAATGGCCTCTCCCATGGCTATGACATGTTTTAAGCATATAGGATGTTTTGAATTATGTGAGACAATACAAAGGGTCAAACATCATCCTATGTTGAGCAAACTATTCATCTCCAATCTCCATGACAACCAGGTAACTCTTGTTGGTGTCACTTTCACTTTTTCCATTGAAATCATATCAGCTATCACTAGAATCCCAAATGTTGGGGAAAATTGGTTCAAGAAAAAAGAATTGGAGGAGAATTACTTTGAGCCATACATCAAACCTAGGTACAATAATTAAATAAAGGGGAAGTTTCCTTTCTCTTACCTCCTAGAGAGATATGCCACTGATGAAAATCATGATGAGATATTTTTCTTGTGAAGGTAGGTTCTATAGAATTTACACCTATCATATCCGAATATTCATGCACTTCACAAGAGTCGAGATTCTCAACATACCCTATTACCTCTTTTAGAGCATTGACAAGATGGCATATATTGTCCAAAGGAGAGAATATGAGCACCAAATGAACAGTCTTTTTCACCATTCCCTCATCAAAATCATAGTCCTCCATCACCTCAAAAAATTTAACATTTCATGGAGTACTTTCATAGCTAATGAAATATTCACTGCTCCACCTATTCAGCATGCTCAAGATGTGCCTTCATCATCTCATCCTTCCACATCCATTCCTCCATCTCATCCCATAGTTCATGCATCATCATCAGATTAGTCTCCTTCACCCATTTCACCACCATCATCTCCATTTCACATTGAGACTGGGTCACCTAGCAGAGCTGAGATCAGTGTGCCTAAGACGGCTAATGTGGCTGAGATAGAGCCATTGGAAAAAAAATACCAAATAGCTCACATGCATCAGTTTTCTCCACACCTAGTGGAAGGGGCCTTTCCTTCTACATCAACAAAGAAGGTAGAAAAAGGGAAGCAAAAGATGATAGAGGTAGAAAATTAGGCAGAGATCAGACATGAGGAGGAGTACCTCCATGAGACAGAACATGATTTTTGACCTTGTTGACCTAAATGAGCACGATGATGATGAGATTACTAGTACAGTCATCAAGGAGAAATAAGCCAAGATTAAGGAGCTACAAACTAATCTTGACAGGTCTACATTTATCATTGACTTTCTTGTGCAGGAGAACCAGCAACTGAAAATAAAACATGTCATTGATGAGCTCAAATTCATCAAAGCTCAAAGAGAGGTATAAAAAGCCAAAGTCTTGCTCGAAGAGATACTAGAAGCATATGGTGTGAAAAATGAGGCAAAAGAACAAGTGCTAAGGAGAAGTCCTAGGACTAGAGGGCTAAAAAGAGCTCTAGAACTAGAAAGGAAAAGAGAGGTTGAGCTTGCTAATCAACTCCCTTTGAATGAAATATTTGCAGTGGTAATCAATGAAAACTAGGAGAAATGGCTTGAAAAAGCTAACCAGCACTTAGAGAAGCTTCTTGAGAAGGTTGTTGAAGTTTGCAGCAAGAAATAGTGAAATTGGCATCGGGAAACAACATCCTTGATCCTAGTGAAAATTAAGCACCTACAATAGGTGGGGCCCACACAAGCTATTTTTAGGTGGATGTATATTTATAGATGCATGAGAAAATTCTATTTATAGATTAGGTCTATTTATAGATGTATGTGCAAGTTCTAATTATAGATTGCATGTCTATTTATAGATGCAGGTCGACTATTATTATCCCTTAATATTAGTTGGACAATAAATAAAACTCTATTCTCAATGAGCACTTGGAAATAGTTAACTGAAGTGGAAAATGAGTTAGATATAGGAATTTCGAGTTAACAGGTTGGTTGGTGGGACATGCAAGTGAACTTAGTTGTAATTGAGTGATTCGAAGTTGTAATAGAGTTGGAAGTGTAGTTATGAAAATTGTAAATTAGTTTAACTCAGTTAAGTGATTTAAACTTAGTTGTGCTAGTTGTAACTAAAGACACGCTAGTGAGAGATCGAATGAACTAATTATTAATTAATTCACAAATTAGTGGTATCACATGCAACTGAAGATTTACTACTATTAACTACATGCATGTAAAATCCAGTGGAGACCCAGTTGAGATGTAGGTGAAAGGGATAGATTGAATATCAGTTGTGACATTATCGGTTGCACACATGCAACCGCACACACATTGGATGTGCATATGAGGATTGCGCAGTCAAGACAGGCAAGAATCATTCATTCAGGGGTACTTGACCATCATGGATTGCGCAGTGGAGGTAGGTTTTCGGGAGACAGTAATTTGGCTAAGGAACTTGCCAATTTATGTATGATAGTGTGAGACAGTTAGATATTGTAGTGAGAACTCTTGTATTGGAGCTTTGTATGTAATTGTTTCATGATCCGTGATATAATACATAATAGAGGATAGTGGGGTTTTTAGTTGTATTCTTTCCCTGTAAATTATTTTTGTTATGTGTGATTGATCTTTCTTCATGATATTTCTATTTGGCGATTGGTTTTTAAATTCCGCAAAGATTTTGTAGAAGTGATTCTATATTTAAAAATGGCATATAATTTTTAGATCAGGAGAATCCAGGAAATACATATTTTGTATAAAATTTCTACATGGTATTGGAGCACAGGAAATTGCAATTGTGAAGCAGGAGTTGAGTTTGTTGTTGGAAAGAATTTGAATTTGCAGAAAGGATTCCTTGGCGCTACAATTGATTCAAGATCGAAATGGTTTTCAATGGCTTGAGGTTAGAGTATGCACCCGAGGGCAGCTAAAACTACATTTCTTGGAAGGACAGGATGGAGGCAGTACTTGAAGATAATGGCTTGAAGGAATTCATTGAAAAAGATGTTCCTAAGCTAGTTGTTGCAAATGTTGTAAATCTTGATGCATGGAAAAAGAAAGTGGAAAAGGTGAGGAGGATTCGGTTGGAAGGATTACAAGACCACATTGTCTCAAGCCTTCATGGGAAAGCTACACCATATGCTATGTGGAAGGATTTGACGTATCTTTTCCAAAGCATCAACAACTATAGGAAATTAGCGCTCAAAGATAAACTCAGAAAGATCAAAATGGAAAATAATGACACTATTCTGGTATACTTAACAAAGTTTTTCCAATGTCAGGATGAGCTTGGGAGTGTATTAATCTCTATTTCTGATGATGATTTGATGATTTTGGCTCTCTTGGGACTTCCTAAGAGTTGGCACAGTTATAAAGACTCTGTCAACGAACAAGAAAAATTGTTGGATTAGGAATGACCGTGGTCGGATCTAATGCAGGATGAGTTCAAGCAGAACACCAGAGATGGATCTTCATCAAATCATGATGATGATTAGGATTGTGCTTTGGTTTCCAAGGAAAATAAGGGGAAGGGGAAGAAATTCCATTCTAAATTTGAGGCCGGTGAAGATGGCAAGGAGCACAACATGTCCAAAGTGAAGTGTTTTCACTATCACGAGCATGGATATATTGCTAGAAATTGTCCACAAAAGAAGAAGAAAAAGATAGATGTTGGAGCTGCAGCTGGTGAGGCTCTTGCCTCTCAATTTGAGCTTTACTTCTCATTGATCGCATGCATGGTGTCAAGTGCATTGGGATCGAAGTGGTACTTTAATAGTGGTGCTTCCTTTCACATGACGGGAGATAAGAAACTTTTCAATGACTTGGAGGAGAAAGCTCTCCAGATGCATATTGAGTTGGGAAACGATGGACAATAAAGTGCGACTGGCATTGGTACCATTACCTTTCAGAGGGTGTCAAGTAAACTCTTTCATTTAAAAGATGTAATGCATGTACAAGGTTTGAAGAAAAAATTAGTCTCATTCACAATGTTAGAGGATAGAGGCTATGATGTCTTTAGTGAAGGAAACTTTTTCCTGCAACACAAAGCAATAGGGAAAGCCAAGAAGGTTGTGGTTCAAGTTAAGAATATCTATACAATTGATGTAGATGGGATTTCTATAGAAATTCCTACTGTTGGGAAGTGTGAGATAGCCATGAAATTGACTCTTGAGAGGGAGCTAGATTTGCATGTAGGTAATACTGAACCTTAGGATGTGGAGGAGCCAAAAGATGAGGATCATGGAGTGGGAGAAACCACTCATGAAGACAAATTTTGTGCCAAATGGGCAGAGGGAGTGCATGCAGCTATACCACCAGGTGAGAGGTGGGGTGACATGCATGAATAATCCCAAGAAATTTCTGAGTAGGATTCATTGAGGTGGCGCGGATCTCATGAATCGAACTTGGCTACGAGGATTCCACAGTATAGCAGTAGTAGGATTAGTTGCATTGATGCAGTCAAATGTCGTGAGGACATGAAATCAAAGTGACAGTGCCGGATACTAGAGCGCAGATCAGAGTTGACAGCAAGTGCAGAGTGCATGGATGCAGAGGTCAACATCATAGTGGATCCAAAAGACATGTGCAGTTGGTACCAGTAGAAGTCAGAAGACTTTGATGACAGATGCATTATACTCATTCAATTTTTTGGAGGTTATTCAATTTCAGAAATGTTTCATGCAAAGGTTGCAGGGCACATGCATGGAGTTACATGACGCATGCAAAAGGTTGCAAGGCACATGCATGGAGTTGCATGTTGCATGCAAGGACATTCCTTTCTTATTGAGAGGGAGTGTTGAATTTTGCAACAAGAAATAGTGAAATTGGCATCCAGAAACAACATCCTTGATCCTAGTGAAAATTAAGCACCTACACTAGGTGGGGCCCACGCAGGCTATTTTTAGGTGGATGTTTATTTATAGATGCATGAGAAAATTCTATTTATAGATGCATGAGAAAATTCCATTTATAGATGAGGTCTATTTATAGATGTATGTGCATGTTCTAATTATAGATTTCATGCATATTTATAGATGCATGTGGACTATTATTATCCCTTAATATTAGTTGGACAATAAATAATAATCTATTCTCAATGAGAACTTGGAAATAGTTAATTGAAGTGGAAAATCAGTTAGCTATAGGAATTTTGAGTTAAGATGTTGGTTGGTGGGACATCCAAGTGGACTTAGTTGTAACTGAGTGATTTGAAGTTGTAACAAAGTTGGAAGTGTAGTTATGAAATTTGTAAAGTATTTTAACTCAGTTAAGTGAGTTAAACTCAGTTGTGCTAGTTGTAATTGAAGATAAAATAGTGAGATATCAAGTGAATTAATTATTAATTAATTCATATATCAGTGGTCTCACATGCAACTGAATAATTACTACTATTAACTACATACATGTCAGATCCAGTGGAGACCCAGTTGAGATGTAGGTGAAAGGGACATATTGACTATCAGTTGTGACATTATCGGTTGCACACATGCAACCAAACACAAATTGGATGTGCCTATGAATATTGCACAGTCAAGGCAAGAAAGAATCATTCATTCATGGGTTCTTGACCATCATGAATTGCGCAGTGGAGGCAGGTTGTCTAGAGACAGTAAATTGGATAAGGAACTTGCAAATTTTTGCATGATAGTGCGAGACAGTTATCTATTGTACTGAGAGCTATTGGATTGGAGCTTTGTATGTAATTGTTTCATGATCCATGATATAATACATAATAGAATATAGTGGGGTTTTTAGCTTTATGCTTTCCTAGTAAATTATATGTGTTATGTGTGATTGATATTTCTTCATGATATTGTTATTGGAAATTGTGTTTTAAATTTCGCAAATATTTGGTAGAAGCTATTATGTATTTAATAGTGGCATAAAATTTTTAGATCAGGAGAATCTAGGCAATACATATTTTGTATTAAATTTCTACTAATGCAAACAAATATAATTATATATTGAGAAAGAAGGCCAAGCACTATGCCAAAGAGACAAAATTGCAAGGGCCAAGCTCAAAAGAGCCAATGCAAGAATTGAATCCTTGACCATGAAAGAAGAGGAAAGGAGGCTTACATATTAGCTAAATCCTCACTCCATGCCTAACCACATCATTAGTAGCCAATTACCAAATTTTGAGAAGTTTTTGGGTCAATTTTTGAAGTTTTTGTGTTTCTCAACAATCCTAGACAGTCTTGTGATAGATGGACTATCAAGAGAACAACGCCCTAGGCATTGCGCCCTTGTTTGAGGTACTTTTGGGCCAAAATAAGACCACCAGCAGATGAAAAATGACAAATACATTCCAAAAAAGAAACGTTTCTAGGACTAGTTTGGACAACTGGCAGGTGAAAAGGGGAAAAAACACACAAAAAATCAATGTTCTACCTCCTTTTTTGTCTTGGCGTTGTGCCCTTGACCAATTGTGGGAGAATCAATTTTTGACAAGGTAAATCAACTCCACTAAGAAAAATAAAGGTGTATCTAGAAAGTATACTAGATAGGCTTTCCAAAAAGCCATCCTTAGCCTAATTTGAACATCGGGAAGGCCTCCAAAAGTGGCTTGAAACACGGTGATGTGCCCTTGGCATTGGCACTGCGCCCTTGGCATTGGCGTTGCACCCTTGACAAATGTCTGATTTTTCTCAGTTTTTACTACAATTTTGATTTTCACTTTGGAAAATGATGATTTTACTTATGTAATTGATGAAAGTAAATGTAAATATCATGTTTTTACTATTACCTAGGGTAAATACATTAGATGAAAACTCATGATGAGGTGTAATGAATCAATTTTCAAGAAGTGAGAGATGAGTCAGTATGACCACCCTACACTCTAGGTATTCAGCTCAGTTTTTGTGGAACTGCTCCTCTCATGGATACAACCCCTGAGGTTTGGAGGAGTTTTTTTTAGGCCTATATCATGTAATTTTTCAGTCATTTCATAGGTTAGAATCAGTTGGATGTTGGCATATTGATCAAATAATATTGTAATCATTTTGGTACGAGCTTAATAAAAGTGTTGCAGCTATTTCTTTGGGATACCTGTGGTATTTTTGTCTAGCATTGTTTCTTCTCTTGTTTCATTTGTATGAATGTATTGTTGGTACATTTTCCATTTCATGTATATTGTATGATCACTTTCAAGTTAGAGAAACATATTCATCTCACATGCTATGTTTTATGGAAGTTTTCATAGTTTTTTCATCTTTCTTTCAGTTTAGGAAGAGTTCATATTTCATGCTCTTCCTAGCTCCTCACCTATCTAAATAATTCCATCCCAAGAAGCCTAATGTGCTAGCCTTCCTACCTACCTTGCCCAATTGAATGGATTTTAACCCTAATCCTATTTTCCCTAACCTAGCCTATTTGACCTAATATCCTCATACAACAACCCAATCAAATTAAATCAAACCCTTTTGTATTCCATACCTAGCCTAAAACCCTAATTTATCCAGCCCTCTTAGTTCTGGTTTTCGAAGAGAGATCCCTCTCTGGTTTGGTAGGGCTAGATACCAAGCCAAAATGTTGTTCTATGGTTACCTCTGTTAGGATTTCTTCTTCAGCCTTAGAAATTTGGCAGAGTGATAAAATACTGGCACCGTTGTCAGGGAACGAAAGATTTATTTTTCCTGGGTGTATGACAAATAACATTGGAGTTTGATCCTTTGGATGATAGGGTTAAGTTTCAGAAAGACTGATTTGATAATTGCAGTGATAAGATTTTAGAGCTAGCTTCGAGAAGGTATACCATAGCAAATCCCGTTCCTGATCCAATTGATCGAGTTGATGATCTAGAGAAGATATTTCGAAGGCATATATATCAAAATAAAAACATTCAGTCAGGACCAGTTCCATTGGTAAGATCGATTTCTGTACCTGCTAAACTACTTTCTCTTGAAGATATACCATATGATCTAAAATTTGAACTGTCATTGTTTAAATCCAAGTCTGAAACCTCTTTATCTGACATAGTATTCGATCATTTAGGACTATCTAAGGTCAATTCATTTCCTGAATTAGACCTTATTCCTCTGAATGATTTGTTTTTCGAACAAATTAAGCTTGAATATGACCTTGATATCAAAGATTTGATCCAATTCTACCATCAAGAGGAAATTTCTATCTCAAATCAACCTCAAAATCAATCAATTGTAGTTTTTTCATCTGCACCTTCTATCTCATCATTCATACCTATTACTTCAGTATCTACAACTTCTATTTCATTACCTATTCAGCCAATCCCTCCTATTGTCAATCCAACACTTCCCTTAGTAGGAATCATGGCAAGATTTGCCTCACTTATCTTACTAGCCCAATTGAATGACTTACCTTAGGGTTATGGCCAAAGACTCCCCTTGTTTGATGAAAACTCTACCATATCTGCAAGACAACATATTGTTAAGGTCACTGACTTCATAGATTTGGAGGAAGTTGATGCTGACAATGCAATAATGAGGATTATAGCCCTGAGCTTCTATAGAGATGTCAAATTTTGGTTTAGGTCTCTGATTGCTAATTCCATTGCCACTCCAAACGAGCTCATTGATTTGTTTATACCCCAATGGGAAGTCAAGAAAAATCACTTACAATTGCTTGATGGGTATGAGAAAATTAAAATAAATATTAATGAATCAGTCCAAGATTTCAATACTCGCTTTAATAGGATTTACAATGAAATTCCCGTTGAGATCAAGCCTCCTCCAAGCTTAGCTCTCATACATTATCCAGATGCATTTTATCCTGACATGGCTTACCAATTAAGGGAAATAAATCGAGCTGCGCTGGAGGATATGCAAAAGAACGCTATCAATGTTGAAGAAAATCTGTTGATGAAGAGAGCTAGAGATAGGAATGAGAGGAGAGTTTCTATTAAATATGAACCATACACCTCATCTTCCGATGCTAATATGATAAGAAATATTGAACGGATGGTTGACAGGATTTCCATCACGGAGAGACAACCTGAAGTCAGAAATCCTAACTATAGAGGTCAATAATAGCCTCAGTTAAGGATTAAGCAGATAGAACAATGGGCTCCTGAAAAACCACCATAGTAACAACAAAAAATCAGGACACCGTTGCAACAGAACTATGCTCAAGGAGAAGAAGAATATGAAGACACAATTGTTGAGGAAAACCTCCTTTTCAAAGTAGATGAGGAGTATTTTGAAAATAAAGATCAGCCTAAAGATAAAATATTTTATCCTTGCTAATGATCGTGAATTAGAAATCGAATCAGATGATTACCAGCGGGGGTAATTGAATGCGCTTAGTTCAAAAAATAGGAAAATTTCATTGAGGAGTAGAGATGTGTCGGTTAATCCCATTTAGAAGAGAGCATCTCAGCAGAAAGACACTCAAACAAGGCAGAATCCTCCGAGTAATCAGAGTAAGGGAAAAGAGCATGTGATCAGAAATTAGAACAAGGTAAATCAACCATCCACGAGTTCAGTAAATAAGGAAAAGGACAATCAGAAGAAATAAATTCCATCAAAGGACCATGCTGGACAACGAGACATCGTCACTAAAGAGATAGACAAAACTACTCCCTTTAGTCTAGAAACAGAAATTTCAAAGTTAAAAGTGTCCATTCCTTTAAGCGAGCTTGTTAAAAATAAACAATGCAAGTCCCATGTTGCCAAGCTGCTTAAAGTAGATCCTTTGTCTGACACGGTAAATTTCGAAGATGATCAGACCGAAATCATTTTTGGTCCTGCTATTGACGGTCTATTAGAAGATAGCAAGGTTCCTCCTTTTTACATGAGTCTAAGAATCCACCAGTGTATTTTACATAATTCCATGTTAGACTCCTGAGCCTCCCACAATATAATGCCAAAATCCATAATGGAGAAGTTGGGCCTTAACATCACTCATCCCTACCATGACTTATACTCCTTCGATTCAGGTAGAGTCCATTGTATTGGACTGATTAAATATTTGGTAGTCTCCCTAGATCAGATTTGGAAAATAATTTTCTAATGGATGTGGTGGTAGCTGACATACCACCACACTTTGGCATGTTGTTGTCAAGATCCTGGGGGACAAATTACGAGTCACATTGCAATTAGAATTTTCTTATGCAATTATCCCTGTTTTTGGGCAATTGAGAAAATTGTACCATGAAACTAAGATGAAATATATGATCACAAGCAAAGAAAAGCCTAACAATCGTCCAATAAACATTGTACATACATATTTAGAGTCATTTATTTTTTTAAATGATAACGGCTTAAATGATGTAGATAGCCAACTAGTAGATGTAGAAGCTGTTCCAGAGATCCATAATTATATTAGAGAAGTTATAGAAAAATAAAAGATAAATATTCCTAGCTCAGCATAACAGCAATCAGAGGAAGCATTGAAAAATTCATAACAACAACCAGAGGAAGTAGTGAAAGATCCAGAACAACCATTGGATAAAGTATAAGAAATTATAGAAAAGCATGAAGAGACAGTTCAGAAAATTGAGCCAAAACAAAAATCAGAGTTTCAGCATTTGGAGGATGAGAATGATCGATGGTCCATGGACTTCGATGGTGCCTTGGGGAAAGATGGGGCAAGCATTGGAATTTGGGTCCATAGCCCTTTTCATCAGTAGAATAATGTCCCTACAAATTTTAGATTGTGCTCTTACAAATTAGCTTTTTATTTCACTAACAATGAAGCCGAGTATGAAGCACTGATTACTGGCCTAAATATCTTGAAGAAATTGGGTGCAAGAATGATTGTTTTGTATGGTGATTCATAACTTGTGAGAAAGCAATTTAAAGGTCAATATCAAGCTAACCATCCTCGAATGAGACAATAAAGGAATGTTGTAATTGATATTTTGAAAATGTTTCAGGAGTGTATACTTACAGTGGTGCCAAGGAATCAAAATCTCATGGTAGATTCATTGGCAAAAGTTGCACGCAATTTCAAAATCCCCATCTTTTCAAATAGAAAATTTGATATTCATGTAAAATACCAGCCCACCGTTCCTGATAACTAGTGATATTAGAAAATTTTATGGGATGATAAGAAAATAAATATCTTTCTCCAAGGTGAAGAATAATTTGACAATTTTTCTATAGATCAAATTTCTGATAAAGATGACCAGGATATAGAAGTAACTAAGATGGATATACTACAACTGAAAGACAACAATATTCCAAAAGGTATCATACCTTTGGAATAATTTTTTGACCAAGATGATGTAGCAAGGAAGCCTACATTGATGCCTACAGAAAAGGGTGTTGAAGATGTAAATATTGGGACAGTTGAAAAACCAAAGATGGTTAAACTATCCAAATCCTTATCTCCTGAGGTAAATGTTGAATATGTTAAATTACATTCTAAATTTTTTGATGTCTTTGTATGGGAATATGAAAATTTAAAGGTGTATGACAAGAAAATCATTCAACACACTATTCTGATCAAGCCCTATCAAAAACCCTTTCAGAAAAAGTTGAGAAGGATAAATCCCAGATTGCTGCCATTAATTGAAAAAGAGGTAAATAGACTTTTCAAGTCCGGTATTATTTTCCCGATCAGATTTTTTTATTGGATTTCAAATTTGGTCCTAGTGAGCAAGAAGACTAGAGAAATATGGCGTTCCATAGATTTCAAAAACTTGAACAAAGTGTCCTTCAAGGAAAACTATCCACTCCCAAAGATAGACCATATACTTCAAAGAGTTGTCGGTTGTTCCAGGATGTCATTGTTGGATGGCTATTCAAGGTACAACCAAATTTTTGTGCATGAAGATGATCAGGACAATACAACATTTACTACACCTTGGGGCTCCTTCAAATATGCCAAAGTGCCATTTGGCTTGAAAAATGTAGGGTCCACATTCCAACGGGCCATGGAAATATCATTCGCCAATGAAAAATAAGTTTTCTTGGTTGTTGATTTAGATGACTTTACAGTTTTTTCACATTCTGATAATGAACATTTACACCATTTAAGATTTTTTTTCGAGAGATGCAGGAAATTTGGAATATCTCTCAAGCCAAAGAAAAGCCTTTTTTCCATGGAGGAGGGAAAACTCTTTGCTCACATCATCTCCAAGGATGGGATCTATATTTACCCTTCCCGTGTTCAAGTAATTCAACATATTGATTTCCCTCACAGAAAAAGGAAGTACAAGCATTCAACGGTAAGATGAATTTCTTACGTAGATTCATTCATAAGTTAGCGGAGCATCTTAGAGAATTGAAAAATATGTTGAAGAAATATGGTGATGTGAAGTGGTCTGAAGATGCTCGAAAATATTTCCATTCAGTTAAGTTTGCCTTGACTACTGCCCCAGTTTTGATAAGTCTTGATTATATTAGTGATTTCATAATATTGTAATATTCCAAAATTAGCATGCAGTTGAATAGAATATTGATTTTTGTTGATTACACCTAGGAGATGAATAAATGGGTAAGGAGGCCCATACATTTCAGAAATAAGAATAAAATCCCTCAAAATGTGAAAAGGGATCATCATGGGAGCTGGATTTCATAGCCTCATGTGTGAAAAGGGGCATTTGCATGTGGACAAGGTCAAGTTTGACCAAGTCAACAACGCTAGGATAAGAGGTGCAGATCATCTATGGAGACAGCGCAGAGATAGTGGGAGGAAGATTCCTTGGTGGAGGAAACCCTAATGAGTGGGACCCAAGGTGAGAGGGCTTCGATTTGTACAAAAGGAGGGAAAGGCAACCATATGAATACATGTTATTTATTATTGGAAGTTTGGTCTGCATCACTATTGTGCTTTCTTCAACTATTTAGTTGAGATTGTTGTGCTGCTTAGCACAAGGCATTCCTATTTAGGAATTCCTTCTCCTTTCAAGAGAGGCCTCTTAAGGGATCTTGTATTTCATTTCTCCACATTCAGGCTCAAGGCCAAGCCACTTCCTTCAACTACAGCGTTACTTCTACTGAAGTATAACGTTGTGTCGCAGGGTGTTGCAGTGGAGGGTCCACAACACCACTTCCAGAGCCTGCTTTTCAGAGGAGGGGGCTTTCCTTCCTTGATCATTGAGGAGGAATTTGCAGATAATATCAGATCTTGGCACTTTTCCAAATTATTTTCCACTACCTACAGCACAGTCCCTTGTAGGAACTACGTTATTTCTTGCAGTGTTGCAGTGTGAGGGTTAAAACCCTTGTTTTAGAGCTAGTTTCTTATGGAAAGGGCCAACCCTTATCCTGGAAAGCTAGTAGGAAGGATCCTCATCTATTTCTTGTATTATTCAGCTATATATATATGCAGAGCGTCAGCTATACTGTGTTATTTCAGATCTAGATCTGCAGATTCACTTTTTGTACTCATGCTTTCAAGGAACCCTTACCAGGTTATCTAAATAATGTATTAAGGAGTCCTGATCTCAGTTTTTTTCATTAATTTGATTAATAAAACTCTAGATATATTGTTTATATCATATTTTTATATAAACCCTTATTCAATCACACTATCACTTGCTTCAAAAATTCTACATGGTAAAAGTCATGGGGTTTGGGTGTTTTTAAGCTGTTTTGAGGCCAGGAGATCTATTTAACACATCAAAAGGGATTTGTTTCTAATTCCTTCTAGATATTAGGGACATAATACATAATCTAAGGGATCCAAGTTATATTTCTCATAGTTATAGCGTAATTTTCTAAAATTAATGTTTTTATGGTCCATGTTGCTGCATTTCCCCACTTTGAGATAATATAATGGGACATAATTTTGTTTTTATAACAATGATATGATAGCTATGTGTTATACACACATTTCATGAGTTAAATTATCACTACTACTCCAGTTTTATTTTTTTGTATTGCTGCATCCCCATTTTGGGATATTATAGTGGTATCAGAGCACAGTCTTGGCTCAGCCTATGAGTTTAAGCTATTATGTAATAAGAAGAAGAAGAGAAGAAGGAATAAATTGAAATTATGAATAAAATGAGCTTTGTTTCATCACTTTTTAGATCCATGAAGAACCTCTCCAAGGAGGATAAGAAAATGAAAGAGGAAAGTTGCAGTGAGACCTCTAGAAGGTTTCAAGAGGAGGAAGGCCCATGCACTTCCTATGATTAGAAAAAGAAACCAGTGTTGAAAAGAGCTCCAAATCATTTCAATATGCCCCTTTCTTTTGAAGAAGACAATAATCAAGGGAATAGAGGACACTTGGATCACAAAATTCTAAGTGATTACCTTATTGAGTACAAATCTCAACCTAGAGCCTTCAAGGAGACTCTAGCTTTCCCACAGTTCATTCATTTGAAGGAAGAAAGGAGACCTTATGGCAAGGGGGGGATCAAGGGAAATAGGTTTCTATTGTCTACCTTTGATGGGTCATGTACAAAAAAAAGTTTGGGCAAGAAAACTTGATGCATTCTTCCTACTACATCCAGTGGTAGAGAGAGAGGCTATAGAAATTGCAGCGCTGCACCTTGAGGGTGAAGCCAACATTTGGTGGTTCAGCCATTTTAGTCATGCAAGAGTGAATAATTTTGCTGATTTTACTCAAAGGTTGATTAGAGAATTTGGAAAAGAGAAACTAGAGGAGGAGAATCCCTCACCACCATTGAGGGAGACTTGTACCGGTGTTGTTACAACTAGGGAGGGGCAGCTAGCAACACCAGTAGTTGGTGGTACCATCACATTAGAGGAAGGAACTCTTGCAGCCATACAAGATGTTCCCGAGTTTCACCAAGGTATGCCTAAGTTCCCATTTTCTCTTGTTTCAACAAATCTTATGGAGGGTTGTATACCATTTCATGTCCCATGGAAAAAATACAATACTGATTTAGAGCAGCACACTCTCACTGCACTGAGGTGCTTTGATGAACTCAAGGAAAAGTTAAGCACTCATCCTACTTAATCATTGTTGAGCTGTACACAACTCTTGGGTATGGAGTATATATTTTTGAACGATGGAATGAACATTGTCCTCTACAATTCAATTTAGAACTGTGTACTCAATAGTGAGCATGATTTGGAAACAGTAGATGTAGCATCAACGAGATCGGTAACGTTGTCCTTGACTAGCAATGATGAGTTGGGAGCCCAACCATTAGTGGGGCATTCCAATGAATACTCCACATGTATAGCAAAGGATAGGTAGATGATTGATGGGATGTATCTTGTTTCCCATTACTATGATGTTTTTCTTCATCCGAAGAATGAAAGTGTCGGGAAGAAGGATAGACACTCACCATTGGTTGGTGGGTGATGTTGGAGAGCAAGAGGTGGGAAATCCCCTTGCGAATCTATGAAACAGGGCAACAGGAGGCAAAGCTGTGTTGGCTACTCTTGAGAGAGTTTGGCCATCATGTGACATACCCTTTGTCAAAAGGTATGTTATGGATTGAGGCATTGCATGGCACCCATATGATATGGTAGCAGAAGATTTGGTTGTATGGGGCATTATACAAGTAAACTAGCATGACATTACTCTATGGCTTGTGTGAGGGAGAGATAAGGGAGCATCAAGAGATGTTGTTGCCCTAGGATTTCTTGAGAGGATATGGGTTAATCCTCTCCTATGCTTTACATGATGTTGCAGGAGTAGGAGGTGGCACTTTCATGGTGCAAAAGGGATACTCCTTAGCCTTGGATGATCAGGAGATTCTTCCACTTTGGAAGGAATTTCCTATATATAGCAGCATTGTGGGATATGTCTTTGACAATAGGCATGTCAAATAATGGAGTTATGAATTGGCAGGAGCCTATTTACATAGGCCAACAACGCTGTCACTTGGGAGCTTGATTTTATGGATGGAGTGTTCCCAGGATCACTTCACATATGATGCACTTGGTGGACAAGGAGTACGTGAGAGAGATAGAAAGGTGGATGGAATCATCTATGACATTGACATGATCTTCTTAACTTGGATTTCCAAGCATAAGGGGAAAGGTCTTCATGCAACACATAGTTCATTCCTCTTCATGGGAGTATGGCATACCACTATGGAGGGCTCATTCATGGATATTATTTTCAGCTCACTCTTAGTACATGGTAATAATTATGTTATTGCACTTATTGATTATCTAAAACAATATTTGCATTCTCTTACCATCTCAATGAAGTGCATCGCTCCACAAGAGGGCAAGCCTCAATTTGGGCTTCATAGTCATTTTTGGCCCAACATCTATGTTGGAGATAGCCATGGCTTTGGGCAAGTGTTGTACTATTATTTGTATGCTCAGTTGATGAACAAAGGCATATACTATTTACTAGTGGATGAGATGACATGCACAACTAGAAAATTTTTGGGAGACAACTTGCCACATCATGTTCTAAAATTGCAGTTGGTAAAACTACATTGTGACTACTTGAGAAGTTGTTGGTACCTTCCAGCACTATGTAAAACCTTCATCACTTCTCTCATTTGGACTCCCTATGAGGATAATTTCATATTCATTTTATATGGGATGATCTGGTCAAGAACTAAAGAGTGGGTCTTTGAGGATCCAATTGCCTTCTTGCTTCATAAAGGCAACATTGATGGAGCCCAAATTAAGCAACAGATCTACACTTATCATAATTGGAGAGAAATATAGTGTGGGTTAGGCCATTAGGTCTATCAAGTTCAGCAATACAGTCCACCTTCTGTGCAGGAGCCTAAGGTGGAGGAGATCTTTCATGAGTTTCCATGTTGGAGGGTCACTCATTTTGTATGGATGATAGCTTGGGGATGGAGGCTTCACATGGGAATGATAGTTCCCAAAGAATTTCAGACTCCATGCCTTGAGAGGACCTTTAGACAGCCCACTGTTTCCTCCATATATGTTTTACTTTTACATGATGATAGCTATTTGGGATGCTCACCAACAGCTAGCTTGCATACTTGGGAGAGGCAACATGGAGATATATTGATGAGACAACATCTTGATCCTTGGAGGATTTTATCATATGAGGATGCTACAGGGGAAGAAGAGGATACTCTTCAGTTCTGTCCTTGTAGTTGCTTGATGACAAGCAACATTTTGGAGGGGAGGACTGTAATATTCCAAAATTATCATGCAACTAATTGGAATATTGATTTTTGTTGATTACACCTAGGAGATGAATAAATGGGTAAGGAGGCCCATGCATTTCAGAAATAAGAATAAAATCCCTCAAAATGTGAAAAGGGATCATCATAGGAGCTGGATTTCACACCCTCATGTGTGAAAAGGGGCATTTGCATGTGGACAAGGTCAAGTTTGACCAAGTCAACAACGCTGGGATAAGAGGTGGAGATCATCTATGGGGACAACGCAGAGATAGTGGGAGGAAGATTACTTGGTGGAGGAAACCCTAATGAGTGGGACCCAAGGTGAGAGAGCTTCCATTTGTATAAAAGGATGGAAAGGTAGCCATATGAAGACATGTTATTGATTATTGGAATTTTGGTCTGCATCACTATTGTGCTTTCTTCAACTGTTTAGTTGAGATTATTGTGCTGCTTAGCAAAAGGCATTCATGTTTAGGAATTCCTTCTCCTTTCAAGAGAGGCCTCTTGAGGGACCTTGTACTTCATTTCTCCACATTCAGGCTCAAGGCCAAGCCACCTCCTTCAGCTACAACATTATTTCTGCTGAAGTATAACATTGTGTTGCAGGGTGTTGTAGTGGAGGGTCCACAACACCACTTCTAGAGCTTGTTTTTCAAAGGAGGAAGCTTTACCTCCTTTGGGAGATCAGTGAGGAGGACTTTTGAGCTAATTTCAAATATTGGCACTTGGCCAACTTATTTTCCACTACCTACAGCACAGTCCCTTGCAGGAACTACGTCATTTCTTGCAGTGTTGCAGTGTGAGGGTTAAAACCCTTGTTTTAGAGCTAGTTTCTTAGGGAAAGGGCCGACCCTTCTCTCAGAAAGCTAGTAAGAAGGATCCTCATATATTTCTTGCATTATTCAACTATATATATATGAAGAGCTTCAGCTATACTACATTATTTCAGATCTAGATCTATAGATCCACTCTTTGTACTCATGCTTTCAAGGAACGCTTGCTGGGCTATCTAAATAATGTATTAAGGAGGCCTGATCTCCATTTTTCTTAGTAATTTGATTAATAAAACTCCAAATATGTTGTTTATATCATATTTTTGTAGAAAACCTTATTCATTCACGCTGCACTTGCTTCATAAATTCTGCATGGTAAAAGTCATGGGGTTTGGGTGTTTTTAAGTTGTTTTGAGGTCGGGAGATCTATTTAACACATCAAAAGGGATTTTTTTCCTGATTCCATTTTGGATGTGAGGGAAATAATACATAATATAAGGGATCCAAGTGCTATTTCTCATATTTGTAGCATAATTTTCTGAGATTAATGTTTTTATGGTCCATGTTGCTGCATTTCCCCACTTTGGGATAATATAATGGGACATAATTTTGTTGTTGTAAAAATGATATGATACCTATGTGTTCTACACACATTTCATGAGATAAATTCTCACTGCTACTCCATTTTTATGTTTATGTATAGCTGCATCCCCATTTGGGATATTACAAATATTCTCATTTGCTTCTGAGCACACTATGTCAACATTCTTGATGCAGAAAGGGATAAAACAGAGCTACCAATTGCATTTTTAAGTCGCAATATCAGATATGCAGCCCTTTGCTATCACATCATAAAGAAACAGGCTTTGTATTTGGTTAAAGCGCTGAAATATTTTAGAGTTTACATATTACATTCACACATTCTTGCCTATGTACCTAATGCAGTTGTGAAAGAAGTTATTATGCAGACAAACTCATAATGTAGGAGAGAAAGATGGATAGCTGCTTTACTGGAATATTACCTTGAGATCAAGCCTGCCAAGATGATCAAAGGTCAGGGCTTATCCAAGCTCATGGTTGAGTCAAATCTTCATGCTCTTCACATCAACTTGATTTCAGACTTGTCCGAAAATGAAGAAGAAGTGAATCTCATTCAGATATCCAATATATTTTTGTCATCTCCATGATATTCTAATATTGTTTATGTTTTGCAATACCTAGACCCTCCTGTAGGCATGACTAAGAGTCAAGGCATATCTTTGAAACTCAAAGCTTCAAAGTATTTCATACTGGACAATGCACTCTTCTAGAAGGATCTTGAAGGTGTGTTGCTGAACTGCTTGGTCGAAGAAGAATATAAGGAAGTGATGGATGACTTCCACAAAGGAGATTTTGGGGGCCACCTATATTGGAAGACCATGGCTAATAAAATATTGAGACCAGGATATTATTTTCCAACACTTTTTGCATATGTTTACAAAGCAGTAATGAGCTGCCATGAATGTCATTTTTTTTAGGGTAAGAGAAAGCTTCTCTCATTACCTCTTCAACCTATTTCAGCACATGGACCATTTCAGTAGTGGGGCCTAGATTTCATAGGCAAGATTCACCTAGCATCTTACGCATAGCACAAATGGATATTGACAACCACAAATTACTTCACAAAGTGGATCGAAGCAATCCCAAATAGGAAAGAAACACATTATATCATCATTTAGTTTTTAGAAACTAATATTTTGTCTCATTTTTGTTATCCTACTAAAATGATCACAAATAACGCAAAAGAATTCAAGTTTAAGAAGATGACTGAGTTTTGTGATAGATATAACATTAATTTGGAACACTCTACAGCCTACTACTCACAAGGTAATGGTTTGATGGAGTCCACTAATAAATCTTTGATCAGTATCATTAAGAAAATGTTAGAGGTGAATAAAAATATTTGGCATAAGAAGTTGATCAATGCATTGTGGGAAGATCAAGTGAGTAATAAGAAGTCTATTGGTATGTCTCATTTTCAAGTTGTGTATGGTGTCGATACTGTGTTTCCTTCATCATTATAATTCCCGATAATGAAATTACTGCAAGAATAAGGGATTGAGGAAAATGGCATGAAACATTGTATTAATCAAATGTACACCTTCAGCAGACAAGAGATGCAGTATTTCAAAATTCTTCAAAACTTCATGACAGGATAAAGAAGATCTATGATCAGAAAACTAAGGAGGAAAACTTGAAGATAGGAGATGTGGTACTCCGTTGGGATGCCAGAAATGAAGACAAGGGTAAGCATGGTAAATTTGAGAATTTAAGGAAAGGGACATGTTAGATTTCATCTTGTCAGGGACATAATGCTTATTTTCTTAAGGAGATGAATGGACAATAGTGTTTAGGAAGACCGGTTAATGGTAGGCTCCTGATTCGCTATATTTTCTTAAACAAATTTCTTGACCAGTTTTCCATTTCTTTGTAAATATTAGTTACATTTTCTGTAAGTGTGAAGTAGAGAATCACTCAACTTTGGAGCCCAAATGTGAAGGCCATGGAGCTTCACTAATTTTATGCCATTTTCAAAAGTTCGGTTTTCAGTCAAGTAAGTCAGTATTGAGTCAACTTTTAGTCATTTGAGTTTGTATTAAGTTATTTTGTTTTTTCGAGTTATTAGTTTTCAATCATGTTATTAGTTTGAGTTTTGACCGTATTAGCCCAATGGATAAGGCACTGATCTGCAAAATCCATATTTTTGTGGTTCTTAACACCTGTTTCAGAGCTATCATCCCCAATAAGGCCAATGTTAGTGTCAGTATTTTCATACTACCATTAGTGATAAAAAATACTCTTTTCATATCATTTTAGAAGTCCCACTCAGTTTTTTTTTTATCATTCCATTAGGACATGCAAAAATTTACTCACTAATGGTAGTCTTAGTGCAAAAAAATCACTCCTCAAAAATTCGTACTTGCTGGCCCACCTTCATGTCTTTCTAAGCATACTTCAGTCATGAAAGTCCTTTTCATCATGTCATTATGTCATTCAAGTCACCATGAAGTCTGGTCACTCAAAGTCTTCATTAGGTCTCTAGGTTTTCATTTTTCCAAGCTCCAAATAAAACACCATTTCATTGCATAAGGTCAGAAAAAGTATGAGAGTGATCCAAATAATATCCCTTTACCATCTAAAGAGGATTTGAAAGCATGTAAAGATGGTGTCCAAAGATGTAATTTTGATTTCAAGTGTGAGTTTCATTCCGAAATGTAATTTTATTCCAAAAAAGAGAGATGTAATTTTATTTTTCTATGTAATAAGTACTCAGTTTCCCAAAGTTTCCAACTCGGTTCCATATGCCAAACACATCAAACTTCAAAATATGAAGAGTTCCTACTTCAACATGATCAATCTGCAAAGTAAACAAGAAATAGTTCCAGGGTATTTTGCAAAGTTTTAAAAGTGAAATTGAACATTGCAAAAGTGGGTTTTAAAATCATCAAAATTAAATTCCACAAAGTATTTGAACCCAAAGTACATCAAGTCAAAATTAATTTTCTCTTTGCATCATACAAAAAACTTATCAAAAGCATGAAAATCCAAGAAGGAAGGTGAAATTCACAAAACAGAGGCAGCACTACACCCCTGTGTTGTGCTATGTACCCCTGTGTTATGTGTTGCGCCCCTGCATTGTGCATTGCGCCCTTGTGTTGTGCACTACACCCTTCTGTTGTGCGTTGTGCCCTTGCCCGAAAACACTCGGGAGCTCCAAAACACATGCCATTGCCTTCAATCTTCAGCCATAGTTCTTTACAGCCTCCAGGAATCAAGTAAGCTACCATTTGCACCATCCCTCTTCTTATCAAGTCTATTTTTTGGTGTTTGAATTTATTTGAAATATTTGGTGTATATTTTGAATTTGAAACCCTACTATCATCCCCTAAATACCAATTTCATTTCAATTTCACTCCCTAGCACTTTCATTCCCTTACCACATCATAATTACCCTATCCTCACCCCTATATCATAATCCCCTTTCCCTAAGCCCTTTTACTTTGAAACCCTAAGGCCTATGCTACTCATTTGCCTAAACTCCAAAAATCCCTAACCTGTAATAAAATTCCCTATCCTAAATCCCTTATCATTACTACTCCCTATCACCTCCCTCATTTCATAAACCATTTCCCCCATCTCCCTAAATTTCCCCATCCCATTCCCACTTCCCAAAAATCATTCTTCACTATCATTCCATCTCCCTAGGGTTTTCATACTAAGACACCATGGAAGAAGAAAAAAACACAAGCTACAGTGAGAGAGAAGAAAGAGAGGAGAGGAAGCCACAAAAAGGAGGGAAAATCCATAGACTCGAGCCAACAAGTACCAAGGAACTAATGACCTCTCCCATGGTTATGACATGATTTAACCATGTAGGATGTTTTGAATTATGTGAGACAATACAAATGGTCCAACATCATCCTATGTTGAGAAAACTATTCATCTTCAATCTCCATGACAACCAAGTAACTCTTGCTGGTGTCACTTTCACTTTGTCCACTGCCATCATATGAGCTGCCACTAGAATCCCAAATGTTGGGGAAAAATGGTTCAAGCAAAAATAATTGGATGAGAATTAATTTTATCCATACATCAAATCTAGGTACAAGACTGCAAGAAAGGGGAAGTTTCCTTTCTCTTACCTCCTATAGAGATATTCCCCCATGATGAAAATCATCATGAGATAATTTTCTTGTGAAGGTAGGTTATCTAGACTTTACACCTATCATATCTGGCTACTCATGCACTTTACAAGAGTCATGATGCTCAACATACCCCATTACCTCTTTGGAGCATTGAAAATATGGCATATATTGTCCGAAGGAGATAATCTAAGCACCAAATGAATAGTATTTTTCACCATTCCCTCATCAAAATCATAGTCCTCCATCACCGCAAACAATTGAACATTTCATGGAGTACTTTCATAGCTAACGAAATATTCATTGCTCCACCTATTCATCATGCTCAGGATGTGCCTTCATCATGTCATCCTTCCACATCCATTCCTCCATCTCATACCACAGTTCATGCATCATCATCAGATCATTCTCCTTCACCCATTTCACCACCATCATCTCCATTTCACATTGAGACTGGGTCACCTAGCAGAGCTGAGATAAGTGAGCCTAAGAAGGCTAATGTGGCTGAGATAGAGCCATTGCAAAAAAACATACCAGAGAGGTCACGGGAATGTTTTTTCTCCACACATTGTGGAAGGGACCTTTCCTTCTCTATCAACAAAGCAGGTACACAAAAGGAAGCAAAATATGACAAAGGTAGAAAATTAGGCAGATATCAGACATGAGGAGGAGGACCTCCATGAGACAGAACATGATTTTGACCTTGTTGACCTAGATGAGCATTATGATGATGAGATCACTAGCACAATAATCAAGGAGAAAGAAGCTAATATTAAGGAGCTGCAAACTAATCTTGATAGGTCTAAATTTGCATTGACTTTCTTGAGTAGGAGAACGAGCAGTTGAAAACAAAACATGTCATTGATGAGGTTAAATTCATCAAAGCACAAAGAGAGGCAAAAAAAACCAAAGTCTTGCTTGAAGAGACACTAGAAACATATGGTGTGACAGATGAGTCAGAAGAACAAGTGCCAAGGAGAAGGCATAGGACTAGAGGACTGAAAAGAGCTCTAGAACTAGAAAGGCAAAAAGAGGTTGAGCTTGCTAATCAACTCACTTTGAATGAACAATTTGCAGTGGTAATCAATGAAAACTGGGAGAAATGGCTTGACAAATCTAACTAGCACCTAGAGAAGCTTCTAAAGAAGGAAAACAAAGATAATTATATATTAAGAAAGAAGGCCAAGCACTATGCCCAAAGAGACAAAATTGCAAGGGCCAAGCTTAAAAGAGCCAATACAAAAATTGAAGCCTTGACCATGCAAGAAGAGGAAAGGAGGCTTGAAATATTAGCCAAAGCCTCACTCCATGCCTAACCACATCATCAGCGGCCAATCACCAAAATTTTAGAATTTTTTTGGTCATTTTTGGAATTTTTTGTGTTTTTCAGCAACCCTAGAGAGTCTTGTGATAGTTGGACTATCAAGGGTGCAATGCCCTAGGCGCTACGCCCTTGTTTGAGGGACTTTTTGGCCAAAATAAGACCACTAGCATATGAAAAATTAAAAATACATTCTAGAAAACAATGTTTCTAGGCTTAATTTGGACAACTGGCAAGTGAAAAGGTGAAAAAACACATAAAAAATAAATGTTTTGCCTCCTTTTTTGTCTTGGTGTTGTGCCCTTGACCAACTGTGGGAGAATCACTTATTGATAGGGAAAATCAAATCCACTCAAAAAAATAAAGGCATATCTAGAAACTATACTCTATAGGATTTCTAATAAGCCATCCTAAGCCTAATTTGGAGATCGGGAAGGCCTTGAAAAGTGGCCTGCAACATGGCATTATGCCCTTGGCACTGGCACTACGCCTTTGACAAATGTCTGATTTTTCTTAGTTTTTACAGCAATTCTGATTTTCACTTTGGAAAATGATGATTTTAATTATGTAATTGATGGAAGTAAATGTAAATATCAGTTTTTTATTGTTACCTAGGTTAAATACATTAGATGAAAAATCATGATGAGGTGTAATGAATCAATTTGCAAGAAGTGAGGGATGAGTCAATTTGACCACCCTACACTCTAAGTGTTCAACTCAGTTTTGGTGGAACTACTCCTCCTCTCATGGATTCGACCCCTGAGGCTGGGAGGAGTTTTTTTAGGCCTATATCATGTAATTTTCAGTCATTTCACAAGTTGAAATCATTTGGATGTTGGCATATTGATTTAAGACTCTATTGTAATCACTTTGTTAGGAGCTTAATAAAACTGTTGCAGCTATTTCTTTGGGATACCTATGGTATGGTTGTCTAGCATTGTTTCTTCTCTTGTTTCATTTGTATGAATGTATTTTTGGTCCATTTTCCATCTCATTTATATTGTATGATCACTTTCAAGTTAGAGAAACAAAATTCGTCTCACATACTCTGTTTTGGGGAAGTTTTCATATTCTGTTCATCTTTCTTTCAGTTTAGGAAGAATTAATATTTCATGATCTTCCTAGCTCCTCACCTATCTAAATCATTCCATCCCAAGAAATCTAATGTGCTAGCTTTCCTACCTACCTTACCCCATTAAATGGACTGTAACCCTAACCCTATTTGCCCTAACCTAACCTATTTGACCTAATATCCTCATCCAGCAACCCAATCAAATTAAATCAAACCCTTTTGCATTTTATACCTAGCCTAAAACCCTAATTTATCCAGCCCTCTTGGCTATGATTTTTAGTAGAGACCCATATCTGGTTTGGTAGGGCTAGATACCAAGCCAAAATATTGGTCTATGGTTACCTCTGTTGGGATTTATTCTTTAGCCTTAGAAATTTGGTGGAGTGATAATAGGGTGGAGAGGAGATAATCAAGAAGAAGAATGTTGACATAGCAGCATTGAGAAAACAGCTGAAGTTGTCAGCCACTAAATATCCTCTTAATAAAGATATTAAGGAGACAAGGACCCAAAAGACTAATATGATGAAGCTCATCATGGAGAAAAATGCACAAATTAGGCAGATGGAGACTGAGATGGAGAAGATGATCAAATAAAAGGAGAAAACTACAAAACTGTCTATGATTCCATTAGATGATGTACCTCTTACATCCATTCCTATAGATACAACTTCTAATCCACAGACAGTAGATGGTGTTGAACAATTGACTAAGGCAGTAGAAAATATTTTCATGCAGACAGAAGAAATTAAGAAACTGGAGGACCAAGTTAAAGTGTTACAGAACCAAAAGACAAGGAGTGATGCCTCTCACTTAGAAGAATCACAGAGAGCTCATAAATTAATTGAAATATTTTAGAATTCAGAAAGAGAGTCGGCAATAGGACAAACCTTGGTCCAAGCCAAGGAAATCATCTGGAAAAACATCATGAACTCCATTGCTGAAATATGGCCTTGCATCCAGATTACCTTTGAGCAAAAAGAGTTAATAAAAAAAGCAACATATGTTACAACAGAGATCAAACAAGGGTTGGGAGAAATGCCTACAACCCAAAAAACATTATCAAGTTCCTAAACTCTAAGAACATATATGAACTTGATGATTTGGGAGTAGATGACAGGACAAAGACTATTCTGGAAGTGAAGAGGATTCTTACCAAGAAGAATCTAGTGGTTCAGCTAGAAGATAAATCTCACAGTCTGGAGATAGCAGTTAATATATTCTTTTCTAGAATTGAGTCGTTAACACAGAAGGGTTTTCCTTCTTTATTTGTAATTAATGATAAGTTAATTTCTTATGAATATTATGTCAGAACACTGAAAGAGATTGCAAGGGACAACTCCAAATTTTCAAGCACCAAAGGCAGCATGACAGGTAGAGAATTTTCAGAAGCTATGAGTAATGATTTCTTCATGCATCATGAAGTAAATTATGTTTTTTTTGTAAGACCCACTTTTCCTAGATTCACAAAAGTTGATGAGATTTACAGCAAGGTAATTAATTTGGTCATCCCTGATGAAGATCGATGGGATAAAATCTGCGAGTTATAGGATTGAGTAGTAATTCGGAGGCAGTCAGCATACACCAGCACATCAGCTAGCACATCAGCCGGTGCAACCCAGGAATAGTTCTATTCAGCAATTGTTTCCTCCAAAACAGTGCCAGCATTCCAAATTTTTTACACCTTGCCTATTATTTTGTAATAGTTCGATTTTATTGTTTGAGATAACACCAATAATACACTATCAGTTGAGACAACGATTTTGTAAATCATTTTTGTAATTAGTATAAATACTTCACAGTTTTAAGTATTAAGGTTTGATTGTTGAGTATAACTTCTGGAAAGAATTGTAATTTTCTGGTTGTTGGAAGCATTAATAATACAAGGACATTCTTCACAGGATTCATGTGGTGAATCTACTAGTGATGTTTTTATTCTTTTAATGTGTTATTCATTTTTTTTCCTTTCTATGTATTTATGAAAAGCCTAATTACATAACAGAAACTGTGATGAATAGGATATATTATTAAGAGAACGCTATTCTGGCTGTTTGTAACTTCCATGTTTTTTGCTAAGGTCAAATTGAGGAATATTTCACTGCTCCTTAATTTCTACTGAATTCTACATTTCTTCCATTTTCATAATTCATTTAAAATCCTTAAAGATATAGTTAATGCAGCCTAGCTTTCCCTGTGACACTCCTTCAAAAATTGATGCAGATCTAGTTAATTTTAAGACTCCATAGCCAAATGGAATTACAACAATTTAATCAACCAAACAATCAAGAACAGTAATAACTAGCCTAAAATTCATTCAAAACATAGCTAAATTTTACATAGAGATGCCTCTCTGAAGCTGGCAGGGCTAGATACCATCTTCCAAAGTGGTTTTTATGTTGTCCTCTGTGTTTATTCTTATAATCTCGTAAATTACAGAATGACAAAAACCTGGTTCCAACACCCTTCCATACTACTTTGGGTGAGGCTTTAGTCTGTGCAAGTATATCACTACCGAAAGGGCCAGTAGTTGGAGGGTTTTGTTGGTTATGCGATAACTCTCAACCTGGGTCAGGACCCTGTTAGGTCTCCGTATTTTGCAAGATTGGAAAGAACAAATGTTGCAGAGCCTACATCAAAACCACTATGGAATCCTAGGATCTAGCCCTCCTGGATTTAGAGAGGGATCTCTCTATATGAGTGTTTTTTTTTAAAAGATATATCTTCAAGGCTTATGATATGATATTAGGCTAGTTATGAAGCACAAGGGTTTTTGTTCTTTTTTGTTGGAATGGATATCATCAAAATGAAGGAAGTATTTTTGAGGGGAAAATGTGTGAGTAGGTTGAAATAATGGTTCAACTGATAGGATAGGTAAGAAACAATGTCAATCCATTGGGCTATGGAGTCACAAAAGGATTTAATTGCACAACAAGTTTCAAGTATGGTCTATGGGGCAAGTCATCTATGTCAAAGGATCGTTTTAAGTTGATTTTGTGATATGAAACATTAAAAGTGTTGTGAAAGAAGCAAAGCTAATAATCATTTAAGAATCTATTAACTTCACTTAACAAGAAAAGCCTTTCAAAGTAACTGTTTGAAGCAAGCCAAAGGACAGGGCAAACCATAGACTTCTTTGGGAAATTTTTTACTAAAGCACACTTTTTAGACAACAATCCAGCAATCTAACATATTACCTTCAGAAAGTAGAAAATATATAAGAAAACAAATCGCAGCCTACGATCGAGTAAGGACTTTGAACCTATCCTCCTTTTGGCATACTCTCAGGGATATTTTCAAAGCAACTATTGGAGATAAACTAGAGGAAAAGGCTAACCATAGACTTCTCTAGTTCAACTTTACTTAGCAGACTTTTCAAGAACTTTCAAAGAAAATATCTCAAGTTTTACTTAGGAAACATGGGCTCACCAACACTTCACTGTTTATACTCTATTGAATTATCCTTAAAACACAATTAGAAGAAAACATAAAGATAAATATTTATCAGTGAGAAATAGGGTACTTTATAGTAAATCCTAATCTATATTTAATGTTATTTATCAGAGAAAGTGGATAGTATGGAAAACATGAGAAAAATAACAATTACAGTAAGAAAAACATCACCATTGACATAGACCAGGATCCCATAAATCAGCTTGTATATTTGATGTTCAAACCAATTACAATCTTCAAGTCGAGTGAGTCTTTTACAGCTTCAAAACTTCTCTTCTCATCCTATCTTTCTTCAATTACAAAACAAAGCTTCAGCAGCCTCAATAGCTATTTACATTCAATAAGTATTCAACCAATAATAATATTAGACTCCTCATATGATATATATAGGTAAATTGAGGAGGTGGAGTGAAAGGAAGGTATAATTGTTCAATTAATATAGAGTAAATGCTTCTAGGCCTTTGGGAGGCCTTATGTAGAAGATTTTAGATGTTTATCTCTGTTTTAATTAATTTTACATTAACTTTTATCAACTTCAGTCACTTTTGTTGACTTTGGAGGCTTTTGGTAGGCTGACAATTACTTCTAAGCTGTCTTTGGCAAATATCTCTGACTATGCATTCAATTTGTATTATTTTGAGGAAAATGAAGTTGTAGGTGGCATTTTGATCTGTAGAGGAGTAACTACTTTGGTGATTTGGCATTTGAAGAATTATTTTGGTGATCTGTCCTGATTTCTCACTTTAAACACTAAATTAGGCCTCTGATTATGCTTTAAGGCCTTCTTTAATCATCCTCGGGGCTTTTGTCTTTTTATGTTGACTGTATTAACTTTTAATCATCTTTCTTTGGTATTCAGCCTTTATTTCTTTCTTTAATCACTGCGCTTTATCCATACTTTGCTTGGCTTAAGCCTTTAACCCTTTATCTCTTAATCTTTACTATCTTTTCCTTTTGATGTTGTGGACAGGTGTCTTTCGCGTGCTGAGGGTTTTTATATGTTTTACCAGCTTTAACGGAGCACTGATAAAACACCTAAAAGCCTGGTAAATCCCCTTTTGTGTTTTAAACCCCAAGGATCATCATCCTGGGAGGTTTTCGCCACTGGTCCACCTGTGGAGGGCTTTTTAATACCTTGGCTGCCATTAAAACCCTGCACACAAAACATCAAACACTATGAAACCCTGAAATTTGGTTCAACTGCTAACAGAGGTTGGCGGAGGGCAAAAGGAGCAATGAGGAGGAGAAAATGTATGTAGGAGGGGGTTCTGCAGACGAAACCTACAAAAACAAGGTTTAATTTGAATATAAGCACGAAAATTGTGGATTAGTGGTTTTGCGAAAATCGTCAGCAGTTTTTGCGTAGCATTGAGGCGGTAAGTGTTTTTTACGCGAAAAAACACGATACCACAAGTTTATCACCACGTGTCCACCACGAAACCACCTGTTTCACGTAGATCTAGGTCGTTAAACCCAGACACGAAAATCCGTGCAAAACGCGATGTGAACAGTCGGATTTGGAAGTGTAGATTCAATGGTTGGGGAGGAGCGCGATGGGGGAAATTTTCATGGTGGAAGGGAGGTGGTGGAGGCTAGGTGTCGGACGGAGATTGGATAGGTGGTTAAATAGTGGGGGTTGGGACCAATGGTGATGTAGGCTATTTTGTTTGGTAGCGCGTTTGGTTGATCGATGGGGTTAGTTGTCGGGAAGATTGGTGGTCGTCAGATCATATAGATCAATGGTGGGGATGGATTTTCAAGGATGAATGGATATATATTAGTCAGGAGAATGGAGGGTGAGAGGGGAATCATGGTGGTCGTTGATCTTTATAGATCTATGGTGCAGATTAAGTCGGGGTTTGGATCATCGGTCGAAAAGGGTGAAGGAAAATGAATAAAATCAACGTGTTTTGCCAATGCGATGGGGGCTTAAAGAACGGGAAAGGAAAGGTCTGGTGGAGGAGTAGGGGACCGAGAGTGGATAGATAAGGGGCTAACAGACTTAGTGCCTGGTTATGTTCGTTGGTTCATATGGAGGAAGGGCGGAGAATCTAAGCCCTCCGGGGATCGCATCGGCGGGGGAAAAGAAAATGGGAATGAGGAAGTGCCAATGCCGATGTGCGATGGGGGCTAGCGCTTGGTCGCAGGCTCAAGGTTCTATGGCGAAAAAATGGAAGGGAGCTTAAGCCAAGGGGGCTTAAAGCCCAATGTTTGAAAAAGATCAAAAATAGGCCCAAAAATGGGTTTTTTGGGGGTTTTTTAGTGTTCTGATAGGTAAAATAGGATAATTTAAACCATAAAAAAGGGGTTTTCATAGGTTTAAAGGGGATTTTTATGAAATGGAGGGTAAAAGGAAAGGAAAAGGGGGATTTTCAGAAGAAAATGGAGGATAAATAAAAGGGAAAAATGAGTGATATGGGGGGAATTTTGGAGGAAATTATGAAGGTGAAAAGATGGAGAAAATGGTGAAAACAGTCTTCTTTATACTCTTGAGGATTTTTTGAAGGAAAAAATAGTGAATATTATTCTTGAGTTAGAAAACATGAGAAGGCTTCAAGAATGAGTAATTTCTGTGAAAATAATCTCTTGAAGGCTCAAGACCTATTTTAGCCATCATTTGCTATAACAAAAATTTACTGATGGCTAACAGTGGCTCCACTTGGGGATGACAGCTCCTTGGAGGTGTCAAGAACTTCAGAATTTTATCACTAGAATGTAGACCTGTGCCTTATCCTTGACAACCTTTTCTTCCTTGATCATGCTTCTTAAAAATATGATCATTACTTTGTATCAGCAAACAAATTTCTCCCAAACATTGTACCTACACAGTCTACTTTTCCTAACATTTTTTCTTCATAAGGTGCACTTGGACTTGCAAACCTTTGACATCAACATTTTATTCTTTTATTGAAAGAAAAAAACTAATCTTAATTCTACCCTTATTTCTTCCATGATTTCAGATTAAACATTTCAACTCATTAATTCTCTACCTAAGCTAGTATCTGCCAGGATTAAACTGTCTGACAGATGTTATTCTCTATTTTCTAAAATAGAAATTTAAATACAAACAAAACTAGATTAAGTTGTCTGATTTGATGTAAGACTATGGCATAAAAACAAGCTACACATAGACTGAATTTTTGCAAAAATTTAAAACAAAATTGTGAAGGCTTAAGATCTGAAAATTTATGAATATCCTTCATTCTTCTTATGACTCAGATTTTGATTTTTTAGAGTCATCCTTTCCTTTGATTCTTTGGCTCAAGTTTTCAGTGTATTAGAACCATTATTTTCTTTTTCTTTGGCTCAGGTTTTGATCTGATTAGAGCCATTTCTTTCTATCCTAATCTATTCTACTGATAAGCCAAAATTAAATTGTTTAGCTAATATGATTCACTAACCTATCAGCAGTAAATTGAAACCTATTTAGTCATTATTAGGCTATATGACTAAATAGCATTGCTCTTTTTGGTAGTGGCATTTAAGCTTGCACACTTTCATATTTTTCTTTTCTTTTTTTGGTATGGGGTTGTACCTTTCTTCTTTTATTTCTGCCCTCTTTTTCTCTTTTTCTATTGTTTTTTTATTTTTTATTTTTTCAAATTCAAAAGCAGAAAACAAAAAACTAAATAAATGCTCAAAAGCTGAGCTTTATTGACATTCCTACCTACCCTAATCTAACTCTGAAATATTTACATGTTTAGATGAAAAACTCTCTTTTCCAATACATCCAGTCAATCAGATGGTTCCATGACTAGTCTTTGCTCATCTCTTTGAGCATGTTGGATAGATAGGGCCACTCCCATCTCACTTTCTCTTTAGCAGTAGTGCTAAAACATTTTGTTGCATTTGGTGATACACTGCTCCTAAAAATCTTTATCCCTTCTTCAAATATCTTCAAGAAATGAGCATAGGGATCTTTAAACAATGCCTAGTTATGAATATTTGGAAGATAGGTTTCAACCAATCTTAGTTTTTCCTCCACTTGATCAAGCTTAAGATTATTTTGAGAAAGAGCTTCTTCCTTATCTTCATTATCATCTGAGCTAGAGGACTCATCATATATTGCAGTATTGTCCTCTTGTAGTCCTGGTATGCTCTGATTTAGTGGGATGTACTCTATGAACAGATCATTATATTCTTGAGCAGGGGTATCTTTTATTACCTCAACCCATTTAGGTGAAGGTTCCTTATATTCTTCATGCTCTAGAAATTATTCATTGTTTTCCTCCTCAAACTGTGAGCTGAAAGACTGTTGATTCCCAATCACATGAAAACTATTTCTGATGGATTGGATTGGTTGATTACTACTTTCAAGCTGATGATAGTGAAGTTCATGACACTAATAAACTGTTGGTTGCCCTGCATGATTAGTTTCTGTTTGAAGCTCATCATCATTAGACTGATCAAACATTGAACAATAATTATTATAAACAATCTCACCAATCAAGCATATTGGGTTATCAGTTTGTTTTCCTTTAAGCTGATCTACATGTTTATTTTCTGCTTCAAGAAAACAAGGTTCAGTAGGTAGATGAGCATAATTTTTTTGTTCAAATGAAGTTTTGAGAGCTGGCTATTTGTTTAATATTTGATCAATTTATTCTTCTGTCAAAATAGGAGGGATTTTAATTTGGCTTTGGACAGAAGTACAACAATCCTCCTTTTCTTGTGTTAACTGGTTATGAGGCTGGATGTCTTCTTGAGCCTCTTCTAGTGAATTAGTACTTGTGATTGCAGGGAAACCTTGAGGATTTTCCACTATTTCCTTATCTACTTCTATTTCAAATAACTCCTCATGATTGTTATGATACTCAATTTTAATACAGGGTTCATGAGTTGTTTCTTCTACATTATCAGGATGCCACTCTTCTTGTGTAATATGAAATGAATTGTAACATAGAGGGAGAGTCCCTATATGTGATAGTTCTCCTTCCACATCAGATTCTGTGTTTTCTAAGTGGCTACTTGTTTCCTAGAAGCACTGCTCACTATTAGTATTTTCATTTTTGTCATAAAGTTCTCTTAACAGTGCAATACAAGATAGAGGTATGTTGTCAGAATTTTCTTGACAGCCTTCTTCATTATTTTCTCTGTAACCTTGCTCATCATCTTCTATAAAGTCTTGATCATCATACATGTCTTACTCATTGTTTAGGTATTGTAGTGGTTGATTTTTTTCTAGATCTGGAAAAAGCATGGGCTACTCTTGGTCATCAATATTTAAATTAGCCTCATACCTATCCATTATCTTTCCAAACATGTACAACATTTTTTCCATCTTGGCCAATAGTTTTGATTTTGGGTCTATATCTGAATCCATGTTTGTAAATCAGAAAAGAGGTCACTGTATCTATGCAACCAATTTAGAGTCTTCTACCAGTGGAGTCATTAGGTATTTTGAGAATTGTGGAGTCCCCAGGTGGAAATTTTTAACTTTTTGAAGGTAAAATGTTTTATGGTCCACCACCATTGATTTATTTAAATACCAATATAAAAAAATTTGGGTCTTCTGAGGTCTTAAGGATATACAAGATGTAATTCATTCATAATTTCCCAGTGGAGTCTTAGGAAAAACCAATGGGGTCAGCAGGCCTACTGAATACCAATGGAGTCGCCAGGTGAAGGATTTTTACTTGTTTTCAAGGCTTGGTTGTTGTTCACCATCAACAATAAATAATAACCATTCTTGGTGACACTTGATTCATTTAGGAATAGGGGTTTGTTGAGTTGTGAAGTTATCTATTACTCAATATATTTTATCCCCAGTATGTTCGCCACTCTATTAGGTCTCCATAGTTTGCAAGATTGGAAAGAAAAAATGCTACAGAGCCTAAATCAAAACCACTTTGGAATCCTAGGATCTAGCCCTCCTAGATTCAGAGAGGGATCTCTCTATATGAGTGTTTTTTTTTAAAGATATATCTTTAAGGCTTATGATATGATATTAGGCTAGTTATGAAGCACAAGGGTTTTTGTTCGTTTTGGTTGGAATGGATATCATAAAAATGAAGGAAGTATTTTTGAGGGGTAAAGGTGTGAGTATGTTGAAATAATGGTTCAGCTGATAGGATAGGTAAGAAACAGTGTCAATCCATTGGGCTATGGAGTCAAAAAAGGATTTAATTACACAACAAGTTTCAAGTATGGTCTATGGGGTAAGTCATCTATGTCAAAGTATATTTTTAAGTTGATTTTGTGATATGAAACATTAAAAGTGTTGTGAAAGAAGCAAAGCTAATAATAATTTAAGAATCTATTAACTTCACTTAACAAGAAAATCCTTTCAAAGTAACTGTTTGAAGCAAGCCAAAGGACAGGGCAAACCATAGACTTCTTTGGGAAAACTTTTACTAAAGCACACTTTTTAGACAACAATCCAACAATCTAACAGATTACCTTCAGAAAGTAGAAAACATATAAGAAAACAGAGGGCAGCCTAAGATCAAGTAAGGACTTTGAACCTATCCTGATTTTGGCATACTCTCAGGGATCTTTTCAAAGCAACTGTTGGAGATAAACTAGAGGACGTGGCTAACCATAGACTTCTCTAGTTCACCTTTACTTAGCAGAATTTTCAAGAATTTTCAAAGAAAATATCTCAAGTTGTACTCAGGAAACATGGGCTCACCAACACTTCACTGGTTATACTCTATTGAATTATCCTTAAAACACAATTAGAAGAAAACATAAAGATAAATATTTATCAGTGAGAAATAGGGTACTTTACAGTAAATCCTAATCTATATTTGTTGTTCTTTATCAGATAAAGTGGATAGTATGGAAAACATGAGAAAAATAACAATTACAGTAAGAAAAACATCATCATTGACATAGACCAGGATCCCATAAATCAGCTTGTATATTTGATGTTCAAACCAGTTACAATCTTCAAGTCCAGTGAGTCTTTTACAGCTTCAAAACTTCTCTTCTCAGCCTATCTTTCTTCAATTACAAAATAGAGCTTCAGAAACCTAAATATCTATTTAAATTCAATGAGTATTCAACCAACAATAATACTAGACTCCTCATATGATATATGTTAGCCCCCCTATGAAATTCTTGACGAGCAAGCTGGGGGCTATGTCATTTTGGAGACCTTCAAGGAATGCATCTCCCATGAAGACACATCATCCTTAAGGTCTCTCTGTGCTTTGCCTTATACAAGTCCCCTCTGCTGGTTCCTTTCCCTAAAGGCCTGCATTTACCCCTTGTACCCCTGCAAAAGGTCCCCTTTTTCCCCCTTTTCCTCCTTCTGTCAAAGTCCCTCTTTTCCCCTTTTTATTTTCCCTATTAACCCCCTAAATCCCCTCTAAAAATCCATGCACTCTTTGTTTTCCCAAATTCCCCCTCCATCTCCCTATCGTTACCCTTTAGGCCTCAAAATACATTAAAATGGGTTAAAAACCCACTTCTGATCATATAATAGGCCTAAGCCCCCTTCCCGGTAGCCCTGTGCCTTTTTCTCCCCATATAACCCAACGCCATGACTGAGCGCTAGGCAGAAAGGCGCTTCTGCGGGGGGTCGCTCCAAAATACTCATGTCCGTACATCTTGGTCCCCCGCATTTCATTTCCGCTGTCCATTTAAATCTGCAAAATCGACAGTTCACAGTCCATCCATATCGGGGACGTTCCTGACCGTCGATATTCATAGATCGGACGGTCCTCGTCGAATCCACAGTGCCCGTGTTTTCCCCCGTTATAGCCCCCAAAGTGCACCATCACCGTCCATTCACCATCAGATCAACGACCCAGAGTGTACCCACCGATTGTGGTCCCTGCCCCGCACCATACCATAAAAAAACCTGGTTTATTCCGCACCGCTTATGCGCGGTGGGTGGTTTTCCCCGAGCACCCAGCAATTCCACTCATCGTCTGCCACCTGTCTTCTGTACGGCGGCAAAACCGCTTTCCCCCAGCGCATTAAATCTCGACTCAGGACGCCCAGTGAAATTGCTGTCAGCCGTCAGATCTCAAATCACTCATCCAACGGCCATCATTCGTCAGAGCTGCGCATTGTTTTAGCCCCGATCACCGTACCCCTGGTCCACCGTCAGTCACCCACCCATGTGTTCTCTGTCGTTGATCTCTGCCACGATCAATGGTCTAGATTCGTCCGCCCGCTGTTGAATTTTCCATTGTCTCCTGGTCCCGTTGTAGGTTTTAACCCTGAACAGAAATTATCTACACACGAATCTTATAACAGAAAATAAACAATAGCGAGAGCATAAAAAATAAAACAGATAAACACAGAGATTTTCCCCTGGATCCCAAATTGGGATGACCACTTGATTTTTTCATTATATTCCTTTTAGTGTTACAACACATATATATACATGTTGAAGCATACATAAACCCCAATCCATTAACCCTGGATTAGAACATAACCGTAGTTCCCTTGACCGGATCTACAAAATACCAGGGGTCGAAAAACCATCGTACCCCAAAACCATGTGCAAACTCATGCACAAAACATGGGTGGGTCCGCATATGAGTGGGACCGCATACCAAAAAAAATTCCGCCCGGGCGCTGCCCCAGACCCCGACAGGGGGGGCTGCCGCCCCCCCTGTGACCCCCCTGCTGCGCCTGGCGCAACGTACAGCGTGTGGGGCTAGTCGTGGAAATAATATAACGCATACCCAACATTCTCCCACTTGTTGTTTTATTTCCACAAGGGGCCACAGGAGAGCTTATTCATTGGGCCAATTCTTCAACACCCATTGTTTCTCTACACCAAGAGAACTTCTGAGTGCTCACAGACTTCTTCAATGCATCTGCAACATTCTTCAAAGTGTCCACCTTTACCAGCAACACCCTTTTAGCCTCAACCATATCTCTAACAAAGTGATATTGAACATCAATGTGCTTTGTCTTTAAATGATAAGCAGGGTTCTTAGCCAAGAAAATTGCACTTTGGCTATCACAGTCTATCCTTATAGCTTGCTGTACCAACCCCATACTTGAACACAATCTCTGCAACCAAATTGCTTCTTTGCTTGCATGAGTGGCTGCTATGTATTCTGCCTCTGTAGTTGAAAGAGCCACTACAGACTGTCTTTTACTCATCCAACTGACTGCGCCTCCAAATAAGCTAAACACATACCCACTTGTAGATCTTCTTTGGTCCAGATCTCCAGCCCAGTCTGCATCAACAAAACCACGAATGCATCAAACACTTAAAAAGACAAACCATAATCACTAGTGCCACGTAAATATCGAAAACCCCCGCTTCCACTTGTTGTCCAATGCTCTTTCCACAGGTTTTTGACATAAGCACACTCATCACTCACTTTGCATGTGCGATGTCACAGTCCTAGTATAGACCATTGCATACATCGAGGAGCTACCTGCACTTGCATATGGAACACGGGACATATACTCCTCTTCTTCTTGTGTCTTGGGACAATGTTCAACAGACAGCTTTACACCTACAGGAATAGGAACATTCACCGGTTTACTATCCTGCATATTGAACCTCTGCAATATAGTCTCGACATACTTCCTCTGGTTTAACCAGAGCTTCCTCTTTGCCCGATCTCTCTTAATTTCCATACCCAAAATATAGTTTGCAGCACCAAGATCCTTCATGTCGAATTTGGAGAACAGTTGGGTCTTCAAATCTTGGATAATTTCTTTGTCATTTCCAATCAACAACATATCATCCACATACAAGACCAAATAAATAACACGGTCACCAATTAATTTAAAATAAACACAGTGATCCTCCTTGCTTCTGGTGAATCCAAGTCCCCATATATAGGTATCAAATTTCTGATACCACATCCTTGGTGATTGTTTTAACCCATACAGAGACTTCTTCAACCTACATACTATTTATTTCTTACCCTTCACCATAAAGCCTTTAGGTTGCTTCATGTAGATCTCCTCTTCTAGATCCCCGTGAAGAAATGTTGTCTTCACATCCATCTATTCTATCTCAAAATAAAATGCAGCAACAACAAATAAAAGTAATCTAATAGAAGTAACTTTGGCAACAAGAGAGAAAATATCACCAAAATCAATTCCTGGCACTTGGGAATAACCTTTTGCTACCAACCAAGCTTTGTATTTCTCCACCTTGCCTTCTACATTCATCTTCTTTTTACACACCCATTTGCTCCCTATGGGCTTCCTTCCAGCTGGAAACTCCACCAGATCCCATGCCTCATTTTTGTGCAAGGATGCCATTTCATCAACCATGGCCTCCTTCCAGAGTTTTCCACCCTCTGAGTCTACTGCCTCCCTGATAGTTCTGGGATCGTCATCAGTTATAGTTAAGGCAAAACCTGAACAGAAAGCAGATGGACTATACCTTTCTGGTTGCCTTCTTTCCCGAACTGATCTTCTCAAAGCTGGAGTTTGTGGCTCTTCATCTTCTGAGTCTTCTTCTTTTGTAGAGTCTGATTCATCCTCCTTTAGCTCAAACTCTATCTTCGCAGGTTCCTTTGGTAGGACTTCATGTTTAACAGCATCTTTCACTTCTCTAAACACCACATCTCAGTTGTACACAACCTTCCTTGTTTCTGGGTTCCAAAGCTTGTAACCCTTTAAACCATCCTTATACCCAATAAAGATGCACCTTTCAGATTTATTATCCAACTTGGTCCTTTTCTCCTTTGGAACATGTACATATGCATCACATCCAAGTACCCTTAGATGTGAAAGAGAGGGTTTCTTACCAGTCCATACCTCATGTGGAGTCTTATCCTCCAACGCTGATGAAGGTGATCTATTAACTAAGTAACATGCAGTCTCCACTGCCTCTGCCCAGAATTCTTGTCCTAACCCGGTACCACTGAGCATGCTTCTTGCCTTTTCCATCAGCATTCTGTTCATTCTTTTTGCAACTCCGTTTTTCTGAGGTGTGTATGGAGTAGTCTTCTGCCGTGCTATACCACACTTCTTACAAAAATCTTCAAATTCCTTCTTGCAGAACTCCCCACCATTATCTGTCCTCAACGCCTTTATCTTCTTCTCTGTTTGGTTTTCCACCAGAGCCTTAAATTATTTAAATTTGTCAAAGACTTCAAATTTCTTCCTCAAGAAATATATCCATGTATTCCTTGAGAAGTCATCTATGAATGAAACATAGTACACAGACTTTCCCAGTGATGGAACTAACACAGGTCCAAACACATCACTGTGCACAAGCTCTAATATCTTGTTCGCCCTCTTAGTACCAGAAGGAAAACTCACTCGATTTTGCTTCCCATATACACAATGTTCACAGAAATCGAAATCCAGAGAGCAATTATACATACCTTCTACCATACCATTTCTATGCAGTATCCGAAGGCCCTTCTCTCTAATGTGTCCAAGCCTTTGATGCCATAGCATGGTCTTTTCTCTAGAGACAGCTAGGCTTTCTGCTCCTCTTTCAAGAACCACAGAACTGTTACACCCATCAATAACAGTGCTACCTTGTAGCTTGTACAGAGTTCCAGTCCGAACTCCCCGCATTAATACCAGTGCTCCCCGAACCATCTTGCAGTCATCTTTCTCGAACACTGTTTTTACACCTGCATCATCCATTTTCCTTACAGAAATCAGATTTCTGGACAATGCAGGAATATGCAGAACACTAGGAAGTGTTCTAATCCTTCCACCTTGCAGCTTCAGCTTGACCTTTCCACGTTCGACGATTCTAGCCTTCCTATCATCCCCTAGGAAGACATCACCACCATCATATTTCTCATACTCGCAGAACCACTCCCTATGGGGAGTGAAGTGAAAGGATGCACCTGAGTCAATCAACCATGACTCATGATATACATGTGTATTTAAAGAAGAAGCCAAATACACATCTCCACCTTCATCCGAGGTGGTTTTTGCCTCTGCAGAAGGAGCTTCATCAGATCCCTTTCCTTTCTCGGGAGCTTTAGATCTACATTCCTTTTTGTAGTGTCCTTCCTTTCCGCATTTCCAGCACACCTTTACAAACTTTCCAGGAGATTTAGATCTCCCTCTACATTTAGATCTCCCACTCAAAACCTTATTCTTGTTTCTATTCTGGGACCTTCCTCGTACAGATAAGGCATCTCCATTCTGACCCTCCATATTTCTCCGTCTCATTTCCTCCGGCAATAAAGGGTACAGAGACAATGTCATCAAAATTCCAAGGTAGTTGTATTGCTACCTATTGCAATAACAGTGTCCACGAGTGCAGTGAGAAACACCAACAAACGTGCACTTATCTTCATCCCCCGAGATTTTAATATCATGAGATGATAAGCTGACTACCAAAGTATTGAGCATTTAGATGCTGCACGTACGAGTCTCCATCCTTCATCCTCGGTTTATACAGTTTTTTCCGCAGGAACAACTTATTCACCAGAGACTTAGATTGGTACAAAGTCCCAAGTTTTTCCCACAAATTCTTCGTCGTAGCTTCCCCAGATACATTCAACAATACTGAATCTGAGACACACAACCGTATTGTGCTTTTAGCTTTCCGATCCAGTTTCTTCCAGTCTTCATCTGACATTGCCGTTGGTTTAGTACCTGGATCTACCGCGATCCACTGATCTTTATCCACCAGCAGATCCTCCATCTTGAGCTTCCACAACTCAAAACTCTGACCATTAAATTTCTCGATCTCTATCTTTCCGCCGCTCGCCATCTTCTTTCACCACAAGAATCGATCCCATGAGGGGAGGTGGATCTCCCCTTGAATAGGGTCTACCTCGGGCCCCGAAAATAAAAAACCTCGAGCGACAAAGGCATCCCCTTGAAGCCGAAACAACTCTGATTCCAAATGTAGGTTTTAACCATGAACACAAATTATCTACACACGAATCTTATAACAGAAAATAAACAATAGCGAGAGCATAAAACATAAAACAGATAAACACAGAGATTTTCCCCTGGATCCCAAATTGGGACGACCGGCTTGATTTTTCATTATATTCCTTTTAGTGTTACAACACATATATATACATGCCGAAGCATACATAAACCCCAATCCATTAACCCTGGATTAGAAAATAACCGTAGTTCCCTTGACCAGATCTACAAAATACCAGGGGTCGAAAAACCATCGTACCCCAAAACCATGTGTACACTCATGCACAAAACATGGGTGGGTCCGCATATGAGTGGGACCGCATACCAAAAAAAATTTCACCGGGGGGCTGCCTCCGTCCTATGACCCCCCTGCTGCGCCCGGCGCAACGTACAGCGTGTGGGGCTAGTCATGGAAAGAATATAACACATACCCAATACCCGCCATGTCACCCCCACGTGTACCCGCCATACGCGCGTCCATTCCATTACCTATAATTGATTCATTTCGTGTTTTTTAACGTTTTTTCATTCGTTTTTCGCTCTGCAGACTGCCACCTCCACCAGAGGGAATTTCCATTTTCCCTCTACATTTTTTCCGCCATGTCACTGATTGCATGGCCTTTTCCTCCATTCACACTGCATCCATTTCCCCGTTCGTGGTTTCTCTTCACAGGGTTCATGTTTTGCAGGGTTTCAAACGCGAAAAATCGCCATGATGCGCAATCTCTGTCACAGTGACAGAGAGATCGAAGAAAACCATGTGCAGAGGTTGTATTCAGAGCCTGATTGTAGGTTTTAACCCTGAACAGAAATATCTACACACGATTCTTTTAACAAAAAATAAACAATAACAAGAGCATAAAACATAAAACAGATAAACACAGAGATTTTCCCCTGGATCCCAAATCGGGACGACCAGCTTGATTTTTCATTATATTCCTTTTAGTGTTACAACACATATATATACATGCCGGAGCATACATAAACCCCAATCCATTAACCCTGGATTAGAACATAACCGTAGTTCACTTGACCGGATCTACAAAAATACCAGGGGCCGAAAACCATTGAACCCCAAAACCATGTGCAAAACCATGCACAAAACCATGGGCGGATCCGCCTATGAGTGGGTCCGCACAAAAAACAAATTTTGGCCGGACCCCAACGGTGGGGACTGCTTCGCCCCTCGTGACCCCCCAGCTACGCCCGACACAACATACAGCGCGTGGGGCTAATCATGGAAAGAATATAACACATACCCAACATTCTCCCACTTGTTGTTTTCTTTCCACAGGGGGCCATAGGAGAGCTTAGTCATTGGGCCAATTCTTCAACACCCATTGTTTCTCTACACCAAGAGAACTTCTGAGTGCTCACATACTTCGTCAATGCATCTGCAACATTCTTCAAAGTGTCCACCTTTACCAGCAACACCCTTTTAGCCTCAACCATATCTCTAACAAAGTGATATTGAACATCAATGTGCTTTGTCTTTGAATGTTAAGTAGGGTTCTTAGCCAAGAAAATTGCACTTTGGCTATCACAGTCTATCCTTATAGCTTGCTGTACCAACCCCATACTTGAACACAATCTCTGCAACCAAATTGCTTCTTTGCTTGCATGAGTGGCTGCTATGTATTCTGCCTCTGTAGTTGAAAGAGCCACTACAGACTGTCTTTTACTCATCCAACTGACTGCGCCTCCAAATAGGCTAAACACATACCCACTTGTAGATCTTCTTTGATCCAGATCTCTGGCCCAGTCTGCATCAACAAAACCACGAATGTCCAACATTCTTTCCAATCCTGGTCTTCCCTGGTAGCACAAGCCATAATCACTAGTGCCACGTAAATATCTGAAAACCCGCTTCACTGTTGTCCAATGCTCCTTCCCCGGGTTTGACATAAACCTGCTCAATACTCCCACTGCATGTGCAATGTCTGGTCTAGTACAGACCATTGCATACATCAGGCTACCCACTGCACTTGCATATGGAACACGAGACATATCCTCCTCTTCTTCTTGTGTCTTGGGACACTGTTCAGCAGATAGCTTTACACCTATAGGAATAGGAACTTTCACCGGTTTGCTATCCTGTATATTGAACCTCTGCAATATAGTCTCGACATACTTCCTCTGGTTAACCATAGCTTCCTCTTTGCCCGATCTCTCTTAATTTCCATGCCCAAAATATAGTTTGCAGCACCAAGATCTTTCATGTCGAATTTGGAGAACAATTGGGTCTTCAAATCTTGGATAATTTCTTTGTCATTTCCAATCAACAACATATCCACATACAAGACCAAATAAATAACACCTACATCAGCTAATTTAAAATAAACACAAGCATCCTCCTAGTCTAGTGGTCAATTCCTCGTATATGTATCAAATTTCGATACCACATCCTTAGGACCGTTTTGTAACCACACGTAGATTTTCCAACTCGCATACCAGTTCTTTTTTACCCTTCACCATAAAGCCTTCAGGTTTCTTCATGTAGATCTCCTCTTCTATATCCCCGTGAAGAAATGTTGTCTTTACATCCATCTGTTCTATCTCAAAATCAAATGCAGCAACAACAGATAAAAGTAATCTAATAGAAGTAACTTTGGCAACAGGAGAAAAAATATCGCCAAAATCAATTCCTTGTACCTGGGAATAACCTTTTTCTACCAACCGAGATTTGTATTTCTACACCTTGCCTTCCACATTCATATTCTTCTTAAAAACCCATTTTCTCCCGATGGGCTTCCTTCCAGCCGGCAGCTCCACCAGATCCCATGCATCATTTTTGTGAAAGGATGCCATTTCATCAACCATGGCCTCCTTCCAGAGTTTTCCATCCTTTGAATCTACTGCCTCCCTGACAGTTCTGGGTTCATCATCAGTTATAGTTAAGGCAAAACCTGAACAGAAAGAAGATGGACTATACCTTTCTGGTTGCCTTCTTTCCCGAACTGATCTTCTTAAAGCTGGAGTTTGTGGCTCATCATCTTCTGAGTCTTCTTCTGTTGTAGAGTCTGATTCATCCTCCTTTAGCTCAAACTCTATCTTCTCAGGTTCCTTTGGTATGATTTCATGTTTAACAACATCTTTCACCTCTCTAAACACCACATCTCGGTTGTACACAACCTTCCTTATTTTCGGGTTCCAAAGCTTGTAACCCTTTAAACCATCCTTATACCCAATAAAGATGCACCTTTCAGATTTATTATCCAACTTGGTCCTTTTCTCCTTTGGAACATGTACATATGCATCACATCCAAATACTCTTAGATGTGAAAGAGAAGGTTTCTTACCAGTCCATACCTCATGTGGGGTCTTATCCTCCAACACTGATGAAGGTGATCTGTTAACCAGATAGCATGCAGTCTCCACTGCCTCTGCCCAGAATTCTTGTCCTAACCCGGTACCACTGAGCATGCTTCTTGCCTTTTCCACCAGTGTTCTGTTCATTCTTTCTGCAACTCCATTTTGCTGCGGTGTGTATGGAGTAGTCTTCTGTCGTGCTATACCACACTTCTTACAGAAATCTTCAAATTCCTTCTTGCAGAACTCCCCACCATTATCTGTCCTTAGCGCCTTTATCTTCTTCTCTGTCTGGTTTTCCACCAGAGCCTTAAATTCTTTAAATTTGTCAAATACTTCAGATTTCTTCCTTAAGAAATATATCCATGTATTCCTTGAGAAGTCATCTATGAATGAAACATAGTACACAGACTTTCCCAGTGATGGAACTGACACAGGCCCAAACACATCACTGTGCACAAGTTCTAATATCTTGTTTGCCCTCTTAGCACCATAAGGAAAACTCACCCGATTCTGCTTCCCATATACACAATGTTCACAGAAATCGAAATCCAGAGAACAATTAGACATACCTTCTACCATACCATTTCTGTGCAGTATCTGAAGGCCCTTCTCTCCAATATGTCCAAGCCTTCGATGCCATAGCATGGTCTTTTCTCCAGAGACAGCTAGGCTTTCCGCTCCATTTTCAGGAACCACATAACTGTTACACCCATCAATAACAGTGCTACCTTGTAGCTTGTACAAAGTTTCAGTTCGAACTGCCCGCATTAATACCAGTGCTCCCCGAACCATCTTGCATGCATCTTTCTCGAACACTGTTTTTACACCTGCATCATCCATCTTGCTTACAGAAATCAGATTTCTGGCCAATGTAGGAATATGCAGAACACCAGGAAGTGTTCTAATCCTTCCACCTTGCAGCTTCAGCTTGACCTTTCCACGTCCGATGATTCTGGCCCTCCTATCATCCCCCAGGAAGACATCACCACCATCATATTTCTCATACTCGCAGAACCACTCCCTATGGGGAGTGAAGTGAAAGGATGCACCTGAGTCAATCAACCATGACTCATGATCTACATGTTTATTTGAAGAAGAAGCCAAATACACATCCCCACCTTCATCCGAGGTGGTTTTTGCCTCTGCAGAAGGACCTTCATCAGATCCCTTTCCTTTCTCAGGAGCTTTAGATCTGCATTTCTTTTTGTAGTGTCCTTCCTTTCCGCATTTCCAGCACACCTTTACAAACTTTCCAGGAGATTTAGATCTCCCTCTAGATTTAGATCTCCCACTCGAAACCTTATTCTTGTTTCTATTCTGAGACCTTCCTCGTACAGATAAGGCATCTCCATTTTGACCCTCCATATTTCTCCGTCTCATTTCCTCTAACAGCAAGGCTGAGACAATGTCATCAAAATTCAAGGTAGTTGTGTTGCTACCTATTGCAATAACCAGACTGTCCCACGAGTCTGGTAGAGAACACAACAAATTGATGCACTTATCTTCATCTGAGATTTTAATATCAACAGATGACAACTGACTTACCACAATATTGAAGGCGTTCAGATGCTCTGTCACCGAGTCTCCATCCTTCATCCTCAGGTTATACAGCTTTTTCCACAGGAACAACTTATTCACCAGAGACTTAGATTGGTACAAAGTCCCAAGTTTTTCCCACAAGGTCTTCGCCGTAGCTTCCCCAGATACATTCAACAATACTGAATGTGAGACACACAACCGTATTGTGCTCTTAGCCTTCCGATCCAGTTTCTTCCAGTCTTCATCTGACATTGCCGTTGGTTTAGTACCTGGATCTACCGCGATCCACTGATATTTATCCACCAGCAAATCCTCCATCTTGAGCTTCCACAACTCAAAACTCTGACCATTAAATTTCTCGATCTCTATCTTTCCACCGCTCGCCATCTTCTTTCACCGCAAGAATCGATCCCGCAGATCTCCCACTGAACAGGGTCTACCACAGGCCCGAGCAAAAAACCCTCAACAACAAAGGCGTCCCCTTGAAGCCGAAACAGCTCTGATACCAAATGTAGGTTTTAACCCTGAACAGAAATATCTACACACGATTCTTTTAACAGAAAATAAACAATAGCAAGAGCATAAAACATAAAACAGATAAACACAGAGATTTTCCCCTGGATCCCAAATCGGGACGACCAGCTTGATTTTTCATTATATTCCTTTTAGTGTTACAACACATATATATACATGCCGGAGCATACATAAACCCCAATCCATTAACCCCGGATTAGAACATAACCGTAGTTCCCTTGACCGGATCTACAAAAATACCAGGGGCCGAAAACCATCGAACCCCAAAACCATGTGCAAAACCATGCACAAAACCATGGGCGGATCCGCCTATGAGTGGGTCCGCACAAAAACAAATTTTGGCCGGGGCGCTGCCCCGGACCCCAACGGTGGGGACTGCTTCGCCCCTCGTGACCCCCCAGCTACGCCCGACGCAACATACAGCGCGTGGGGCTAATCATGGAAAGAATATAACACATACCCAACACTGATGTTACAGGAAATTTATGGAGGGGCGTTGTGCCATAAATTCATCAAAGGACAGAGTTTAAACTCTACCAACCCTCCAGCGCCATTGAAGCTCGAAATTCACAGACAGAGACAGTACAAGAGCAGCAGAGAGCTCGAGGCAAGAAATGGAAGACTTATGAGCTTCCTCATGGAATTTTAGGGGGCAAAAGTACAAAGTTGAAGACCCTGTGGGTCGCTCAGACGGTCCAATGCACAGAAATATAATATTATCAGGGTTTCCGTATCAGCAGAGCATTCTTCCATGAAAGGACACGGTACACATCATATTTTCAGTCTACATTGTTTCCAAAGGAAGATTTACGCCCTTTCAGCAGTCCTACACACCAAGAAGCATTTGGTACACGGTATGGTCGACCCTAGCATCATTATTTCTCTAGTTTGTCCAGTCAATAGAGAATGGCATTAATACTGCAGCCAGAGTGCCAAAGGTAAATGCGCAGATTTAAAGCAGAATGGGTTGCGGTTTTCCTCCTCTTCTGAGCTTTAACTCTTCATTTAATTCTTCACCTACCTCTTCTGCTATGTTTCTCCTATAAGAATCCAGAAGAACATATTGAAAAGTTTGTTGTTGTTCAGTTGTTCGGCTGTTGCTGTTAGAGGGATTTAGTTTGACTATTAGAACAGTCTTGGGAGGGAGTTATAGAGTAGTTTGTATGTAATAGGATGGGAGGAGAAATTTTGGATTGTATTAACCATTGGGCTTATTGTACATGACTGGTTTTGCATCAATTAATCAAAGCACATTTCACAGGATCCTGGTCTATTACTATTGGTGATGTTTTCCCTAACTATGTTTATTACATTTTCATACTATTTCATGTTCTTCTGGTAGGCAACAGAAGTATAACATAGGATTCACCCTTGTTAGGTGCCCTATGTTCCTGCTCTCCCTACCTTTAATTTTTTCTGCTTTATGTGCTATCTAAGAGTTGTTTTCAGTTAGTTTAACCAGTGTAGTGGATGTTATTGCCTGCTCTCTGATATATGAATTGAATGAAACAGTTCTTAGATGTTCTTGTTGGGTTTAAGCTGGAAGATTTGGGAACACTGGGAATTAGAGTTAGCCCTGTTCACTAGGATCCTTGTGTGACCAGCTGACCTTTCTAAGATCCCTTCTGTTAAACTTATCCTTTTTTTTCCTTGGAGTTGATAAAGTAGACCTGGAGTTAAATGACCTTTGGTCCGATCTGTAAGCAACTCCTTTGTCCCTCTTTGAGAGTTGCCTCTGAGTATGTCCAAGCAGGTCTAGAGTTAAATGACCTCTAACCTGATCTATAGACAGAAATTTGGTTTTCTCTCCTTCTTTCACCTTCAGTCCTTAATGTTCCATCCCATCATCTATCTAAAAGATCCTTTGGTATAGATGACTTGCCCTTTGAAAGCCTTGGCTAGTGGTTGCAAGTAATTCTCCTTTCATGACTCCATAGCCCAATGGATGGCACTTTCTTGACCTATTCCCCTTTGCTGAAGCATCCTGCTATTTTTCTCCTTTCCTCCCAAAACCTTCTCAGTTTATGATCCCATAACCAACCTAGCAACTAACCAACCAAATCATTTAAACCCCCATTGTGCTTCATAACTAGCCTAACATCTCATCTTGAGCTTCAAAGATACATCATTCTTTGCTCTATTTGGAGAGATCCCTCTTCGGGTCCAGGAGGGCTAGATCCTAGGGCCCAAAATTGGTTCTGATGTTGTCTCATCTTTTGGTCTTGCCAATCTGGCCAAAACATGGGAACCCCAACATAATGGCGACTCCACTGGGAACATACCACTTTTCCTTTAGATTGGCTTTTCTTTGCTGATGGTGGACAACATCTTGCTTCAAGCATTCATATACATACACCTAGTGACTCCACACTCCATAAAATCCAAACACCAAATGACTCCACTGGTGAAGGACACTGAACTGGTTGAGAAGAAGCAGTAGCCTTCTTTGCAAAAGCATGAATCAAAACATGGACAAGGATACAAAGTATGATGCTTTGTATGATCAATTATGTGAAATAACATAAACGTTTGGTAAAGTGTTGGAGATGTATATGGCTAATCTGAATGCAAATGAGGATTATTTAGAACAGCCCGTGCATCTCCCAGAGCAAGAACAAACTCAAGACCAAGACGATGAGCAAGACATGTATGATGCTTAGGAATCTGTAGAAGATGAAGAGGAAGGTGATCAGGAACTGCCTGATTTCGTTAAGCTGACAAGAGAATATCAGGACCTAATGGCAAAAGCTAATGGGGAACGCTGCCTTGAGGAAACAAGAGACCACATAGAGGAGGCAGAATCTGATGTGGAAGAAGAGGCTCAAGAGAACATCCCGCCTCCCAGTCAGCTAACACATGAAAAAGAGGACTGCTGCTCTTTTGTCCATGATGAGAGGAAAACCCCTCCTTTGACAAAAGAAGAGATTGATCAGATATTAAACCAGCAGTCCACCCCAGAAATCTTCTATAGAACACACACTCTTGCTCACTCATCTTATGAGTTTGATGATTCAGATTCGGAAGACTCCTCTGTGGATCAGAATGAAGAAAGACCTGCTGAGAATTCAATAGGTCTGGTGGATGACATTACTTACTCTTATGATTTTCCTTTTTATGATCTGTTTGATGATGAGAGTTTTCAAAGGGAAGCTGATCTTGCAGGACCATCATCCTTAGATTCATGGGAAGAGGATCAAAGCCAGCAATTTCAGAGAAGTAATGAAACCAGTCAGCCTATCTATGATACTGATGAGGAGAGCTATGATAATATAATAGCAGATGAAGATTCTTTGAATATTCGGTTTTCTCTACTACAGATCATCAATGAGACTAGAAACCAACAGCCTTTCCTTTCAGAAGATGAGGAGGAAAGCAAAGAAGAGATTTTTTAGCAGGTTGAAAGCAAGGAGCCTTCTCTTGAAAAAGAGGGAGCAAAGGAGTACGCCCCTGCTCAAGAATACATGAATATTTCCACTGAGCTCTTCACATCAGATCAGAACATATCAGAGCTCCAGGAGGACACAGCTACAGTTTATGATGAGTCCTCCAGTTCAGAAAATGAAGAAGATGAAGGAGATTCTCTTTCCCAAGAGAATCTTGTCCTTGATCTAGCGGAAGAAGAGGAAATCCTGGTCGAAGCCTGCCTGCCACATATTTATCACCAAGTATCATATCATGATCCTTATGCACATTTACTGCAAACATATGAAGAAGGATAAAAGGTCTTGTTGAGCAGCATGTTGCAGACAAAAAGAAACATTTTCAAGGCTGCTGTTATTGAACAAAAAGAGTGGGAGCTACCTTTCCTATCCAACATGCTCAAGGAGTTGAGGAAGAAGGACCAGCCATGGGATCATTTGATGGATTGGTTACATTGGAAGACAATGTTTGTAAGCTAGACTTGTAAATATTTCAGTAGAGTAGGGTAGGTAGGAAAATCTCAATAAAGCTCAGTCTATGAGCATGTAGTTAGTTGTTTCAATTTCCGTCTTAGAATGTAGAGAAGAAACCTGCTAGACAGTTTAATCCTAGCAGGTAGTAGTGTAGGTAGAGAAACATATGAGGCCAACAGTCTAATCTGGTCTCATGGAGTAATAAGGGTAGATTTAGAATAGGTTTATTTTCTGTTGTAAAATAAAATGATGTAAAGGGTCTGCTAGCTCAAATGCACCATAGAAAAAAAAATGTTAGGATTGTAGTGTGGGTAGGTAGCTTTGTTGGGAAAAATGTTTCTGCTGATGTAACATATTCATATTGTGGCAGCTGATCAAAGAAAGGGATGTGCCAAATAGCAGGCAATTGGTCTACTCCAAAGATCATTTCTGGTTTCTTGCCTCCTTCAAGAAGAAGCAATCCCCATGTGGAGCCACTATTAGCCCCCCTATGAAATTCTTGACGAGCAAGCTGGGGGCAATGTCATTTTGGAGACCTTCAAGGAATGCATCTCCCCTGAAGACACATCATCCTTGAGTTCTCTCTGTGCTTTGCCTTATACAATTCCCCTCTGCTGGTTCCTTTCCCTAAAGGCCTGCATTTACCCCTTGTACCCCTGCAAAAGGTCCCCTTTTTCCCCCTTTTCCTCCTTCTGTCAAAGTCCCTCTTTTCCCCTTTTTATTTTCCCTATTAACCCCCTAAATCCCCTCTAAAAATCCATGCACCCTTTGTTTTCCCAAATTCCCCCTCCATCTCCCTATCGTTACCCTTTGGGCCTCAAAATACTTTAAAATGGGTTAAAAACCCACTTCCGATCATATAATAGGCCTAAGCCCCCTTCCCCGTAGCCCCGCACCTTTTTCTCCCCATATAACCCAACGTCGTGACCGAGCGCTAGGCGGAAAGGTGCTTCTGCGGGGGGTCGCTCCAAAATTCTCATGTCCGTACGCCTTGGTCCCCCGCATTTCATTTCCACTGTCCATTTAAATCCGCGAAATCGACGGTTCACAGTCCATCCATATCGGGGACGTTCCTGACCGTCGATCTTCATAGATCGGACGGTCCTCGTCGAATCCACAAGGCCCGTGTTTTCCCCTGTTATAGCCCCCAAAGTGCGCCATCGTCGTCCATTCACCGTCAGATCAATGGCCCAAAGTGTACCCGCCGATTGTGATCCCCGTCCCGCGCCATACCATAAAACAACCTGGTTTATTCCGCACCGCTTATGCGCGGTGGGTGGTTTTCCCCGAGCACCAAGTGATTCCACTCATCGTCTGCCACCTGTCTTCTATACGGCGGAAAAACTACTTTCCCCCCGCGCATTAAATCTCGACTCAGGATTCCTAGCGAAATTGCTGTCGGCCGTCAGATCTCAGATCACTCATCCAACGACCATCATTCGTCAGAGCTACGCACTGTTTTAGCCCCGATCACCGTACCCCTGGTCCACCGTCAGTCGCCCACCCACATGTTCTCTGCCGTTGATCTCTGCCACGATCGATGGTCCAGATTTTTCCGCTCGCTGTTGACATTTCCATTGTCTCCCGGTCCCACCACGTCACCCCCACGTGTACCTGCCGTACGCGCATCCATTCCATTACCTATAATTGATTCATTTCGTGTTTTTTAACGTTTTTTCGTTCATTTTTCGCTCTGCAGACCGCCACCTCCACCAGAGGGAATTTCCATTGTTCCTCTACATTTTTTCCACCATGTCACCGATTGCATGGCCTTTTCCTCCATTCACACTGCATCCATTTCCCCGTCCGTGGTTTCTCTTCACAGGGTTCATGTTTTGCAGGGTTTCAAGCGCAGAAAACCGCCATGATGTGCAATCTCTATCACAGTGACAGAGAGATCGAAGAAAACCATGTGCAGAGGATGTATTCAGAGCCTGATGTTACAAGAAATGTCTGGAGGGGAATTTGCACCATAAATTCATCAAAGGACAGAGTTTAAACTCTACCAACCCTCTGGCGCCATTGAAGCTCGAAATTCACAGACAGAGATAGTACGGGAGCAGCAGAGAGCTCGAGGCAAGAAATGGAAGACTTATGAGCTTCCTCAGGGATTTTTAGAGGGAAAAAGTACAAAGTTGAAGACCCCGTGGGTCGCTCAGATGGTCCAATGCATAGAAATATAATATTATCAGGGTTTTCGTATCAGCAGAGCATTCTTCCATGAAAGGACATGGTACACATCATATTTTCAGTCTACATTGTGCCCAAAGGAATATTTACGCCCTTTCAGCAGTCCTACACATCAAGAGGCATTTGTTACACGGTATGGTTGACCCTAGCATCATTACTTCTCCAGTTTGTCTAGTCAACAGAGAATGGCATTAATACTGCAACCAGAGTGCCAAAGGTAAATGCGCAGATTTAAAGCAGAATGGGTTGCGGTTTTCCTCCTCTTCTGAGCTTTAACTCTTCATTTAATTCTTCACCTACCTCTTCTGCTCTATTTCTCCTATAAGAATCCAGAAGAACATATTGAAAAGGTTGTTGTTGTTCAGTTGTTTGCCTGTTGCTGTTAGAGGGATTCATTTTGACTGTTAGAACAGTATTGGGAGGGAGTTACAGAGTAGTTTCTATGTAATAGGCTGGGAGGAGAAAGTTTGGATTGTATTATCCATTGGGCTTATTGTACATGACTGGTTTTGCATCAATTAATCAAAGCACATTTCACAGGATCCTGGTCTATTACTATTGGTGATGTTTTCCCTAACTCTGTTTATTACATTTTCATACTGTTTCATGTTCTTCTGGTAAGCAACATAAGTATAACATAGGATTCACCCTTGTTAGGTGCCCTATGTTCTTGCTCTCCCTACCTTTAATGTTTTCTGCTTTATGTGCTATCTAAGAGTTTTTTTCAGTTAGTTTAACCAGTGTAGTGGATGTTATTGCCTGCTCTCTGATGTATGAATTGAATGAAACAGTTCTTAGATGTTCTTGTTGGGTTTAAGCTGGAAGATTTGGGAACACTGGGAATTAGAGTTAGCCCTGTTCACTAGGATCCTTGTGTGACCAACTGACCTTTCTAAGATCCCTTCTGTTAAACTTATCCTTGTTTTTCCTTAGAGTTTCTAAAGCAGACCTGGAGTTAAATGACCTCTGGTCTGATCTATAAGCAGCTCCTTTGTCCCTCTTTGAGAGCTGCCTCTGAGTATGTCCAAGCAATTCTAGAGTTAAATGACCTCTAACCTGATCTATAGACATAAATTTGGTTGTCTCTCCTTCTTTCACCTTCAGTCCTTAATGTTCCATACCATCATCTATCTAAAAGATCCTTTGGTATATATGACTTTCCCTTTCAAAGCCTTGGCTAGTGGTTGCAAGTAATTCTCCTTTCATGACTCCATAGCCCAATGGATGGGACTTTCTTGACCTATTCCCCTTTGCTGAAGCATCCTGCTGTTTTTCTCCTTTCCCCCCAAAACCTTCTCAGTTTATGATCCCATAACCAACCTAGCAACCAACCAACCAAATCATTTAAACCCCCATTGTGCTTCATAACTAGCCTAACATCTCATCTTGAGCTTCAAATATACATCATTCTTTGCTCTATTTGGAGAGATCCCTCTCCGGGTCCAGGAGGGCTAGATCCTAGGGCCCAAAAGTGGTTCTGATGTTGTCTCATCTTTTGGTCTTGCCAATCTGGCCAAAACATGGGAACCCCAATAATATATATAGGTAAATTGAGGAGGTGGAGTGAAAGGAAGGTCTAATTGTTCACTTAATACAGAGTAAATTCTTCTCGGCCTTTGGGAGGCCTTATGGAGAAGATTTCAAATGTTTATCTCTATTTTAATTAATTTTACATTAAATTTTATCAAATTCAGTCACTTTTGTTGACTTTGGAGGCTTTTGGTAGGCTGACAATTACTTCTGAGTTGTATTTGGCAAATATCTCTGACTGTGCATTCAATTTGTATTCTTTTGAGGAAAATGAACTTGTAGGTGGCATTTTGATCTCGGTGATTTGGCATTTTAAGCATTCTTTTGGTGATTTTTCCTGATTTTTCACTTTAAACACTGAATTAGGCCTCTGATTATGCTTTAAGGCCTTCTTTAATCATCCTCGGTGATTTTTTCTTTTTCTGCTGACTTTATTAACTTTTAATCATCTTTCTTTGGTCTTCAGCCTTTATTTCTTTCTTTAATCACTACACTTTATCCATACTTTGCTTGGTTTAAGCCTTTAACCCAATTATGCTTTAAGGCCTTCTTTATTCATCCTCGGGGATTTTGTATTTTTCTGCTGACTGTATTAACTTTTAATCATCTTTCTTTGGTCTTCAACATTTATTTCTTTCTTTAATCACTGCACTTTATCCATACTTTGCTTGGTTTTAGCCTTCAACCCTTTATCTCTTAATATTTACTATCTTTTCCTTTTGTTGTTGTGGACAGGTGTCTTTGGCGTGTTGAGGGTTTTTATATGTTTTACCAGCTTTAATGGAGCACTGATAAAACTCCTAAAAGCCTGGTAAATCCCCTTTTGAATTTTAAACCCCAAGGATCATCATCTTGGGAGGTTCCCGCCACTGGTCCAGCTGTGGAGGACTTTTTAATACCTTGGCCGCAATTAAAACCCTGCACACAAAACATCAAACATTATGAAACCCTGAAATTTGGTTCAACTGCTAACAGAGGCTAGCGGAGGGCGAAAGCAGCAATGAGGAGGAGAAAATGTATGTAGGAGGGGGTTCTGCGGGTGAAACCTGTGAAAACAGGGTTTAATTTGAATATATGTGCGAAAACTGTGGATTAGTGGTTTTGCGAAAACCGTCGACAGTTTTCGCGCAGCATTGAGGTGGTAAGTGGTTTTGACGTGATCGAACGCAATACCACATGTTGATCGCCATGTGTCCACCCTGAAACTGCATGTTTCACGTAGATCTAGGTTGTTAAACCCTGACACGAAAATATGCATGAAACGCGATGTGAACCGTCAGATCTGGAACTGTAGATCCAACGGTGGGGGAGGAGCGCGATGGGGGAAAGGTGCATGGTGGAAAGGAGGTGGTGGAGGCCAGGTGTCAGATGGAGATTAGACATGCGGTTAAATAGTGGGGGGTGAGACCAATGGTGATGTAGGCTATTTTGTTTGGTAGTGCGTTTGGTTGATCAACGGTGTTGGATGTCGGGAAGATTAGTGACCGTTAGATCATATAGATCAATGGTGGGGATGGATTTGTGAGGATGAATGGATATATATTAGTTGGGAGAATGGAGGGTGAGAGGGGAAGCATGGTGGCCGTTGATCTTTATAGATGTATGGTGTAGATTAAGTCAGTTTTTGGATCATCGATCGAAAAGGGTGAAGGAAAATGAAGAAAATCAACGCGTTTTGCCAATGCGATGGGGGCTTAAAGAGCGGGAAAGGAAAGGTTCGGTGGAGGAGTAGGGGACGGAGAGTGAAGAGATAAGGGGCTAACAGACTTAGCTCCTGGTTATGGGCATTGGGTCATATGGAGGAAGGGTAGAGAATCTAAGCCCTCGGGGGATCGCATCGGCGGGGGAAAAGAAAATGGGAATGAGGAAGTGCTGATGGCAATGCATGATGGGGCTAGCGCTTGGTCGTGGGATCAAGGTTCTGTGGCAAAAAAATGGAAGGGAGCTTAAGCCAAGGGGGCTTAAAGCCCAATGTTTGAAAAAGGTTGTAAATAGACCCAAAAATGGGTTTTTTGGGGGTTTTTTAGTGTTCCGATAGGTAAAATAGGATAATTTAAACCATAAAAAATGGATTTTTATAGGTTTAAATGGGATTTTGATGAAATGGAGGGTAAAAGGAAAGGAAAAATGGGATTTTCAGAGGAAAATGGAGGATAAATAAAAGGGAAAAATGAGTGATATGGGGGGATTTTGGAGGAATTTATGAAGGTGAAAAGATGGAGAAAATGGTGAAAACAGTCTCCTTTATACAGTAGGTCTTCTTGAGGATTTTTTGAAGGAAAAAGAAGTGAAGATTATTCTTGGGTTAGAAAACACCAGAAGGCTTCAAGAATGAGTAATTTTCTGTGAAAATAATCTCTTGAAGGCTCAAGACCTATTTTATCCATCATTTTCTATGACAAAAATTTACTGATGGCTAACAGACCGCTCTAGCGAACAGGCCATGGGGTAGCATGTGGTTGGCCACATTTCCAACCAATCAAATTTTCCCAAACCAGAACCAATCATAGGAGGACAAGTGGCGAACCAAGATTGGCCCATTGTATAGTCATAGTTTGACCAGTCAACTATGCCAGCCAGTTTTATAGACTGCTAACTTTGCCACCTTTATTTTTTTTGCAAAAATTTACCTATCTAGCAAAGTGGACAAAACATGTTTCTGGGAGCATACGGTGTCGATTTTATATGAAACGAATTGTGCTATATTTATAACGATGAGATATACACGGTTGTTTAGGTTCCACACCATTCCAACAAATTTCATTTTTTAGCATAATTTTGAGCACCTGATCACTCCTCCCCACTGGAAGCTTTTGGACCCCAAAATATAATTTTCAGTAGTTCAACATATTAGGGTACACTTCCCTCACCTTTCCAATCTTGATCCATTTGGCATTGCTTGGATTTGTGCCTTTGAGCCCCACACAAGGGTACTCCACATTCCCTCGTTTTGAAGACCTTGTTCTTCTGTCAAGAATGGTGTCTTGATTTAGTTCATAAAGGTATTCATGAGAAAAACCCTCAATGGAAGGAATATGAACATTTTATCGTTGATATTCAATCAAAGGCAACTCATAGAACCTTAATTTATCATCATTAACAACAGAATAAATTTTCATATATGAAGGAAAATCCAACTTGAAGGCATTATCACCAATCTTTCCTAAAATTATGATTGGACCATATCGAATTGGTTTCAATTGTTTACCTTCTCCTTGAGGCCTCTCTTTTCTAATGTGAAACCAAGCTTCATCGCCGACTTGGAATTTGTGATCTACATGATGCTTATCGTGCCTTGTCTTGTACTTGACTTGGCTCTTTTCCAACTATTCTTGGACTGCTTGATGCACCAATTGGATTTGTCCGATGAACCTCTTAGCTTTTTCTATGTCAATATGACCATCAATAGCAACATCCTTTCCAAAAATGAGTTGCAAAGGATATTTAGGAAAGTATCCCAAACATGCCTCAAATGGTGATGTTTGAGTTCAAGAGTGCCTGGCCCAGTTGTAAGCATGATGAATATAGTGCAAGTTTTCATCCCACAACTTAGGATGCTTGTTGCACTAACCGCGAAGAAGATGTATCAATGTCTTATTCACCACCTATGTTTGAACATCTATTTTCATATGAAATGTTGTACTCTTTTTCAATTTGGTGTCCATGAATCCCCATAAGCTTGACCAAAGGTTCCCAACAAAGTGGGAATCTCAATCACTAACAATGGATGTGGGAAATCCAAAATGCACCCATACATTCTAAAAGAATAAATGATTAGTTTTTTCAGCTGTAATTTTATTTTTACATGGCATCAAAAAAAATACACATTTTGTTGAACCTATCCACAACTACAAAAAGATAATCATGATTCCTCTTTGACATAGGAAGACCTCCAACAAAGTCCATAGAAACACACTCCCATGGACGAGAAGGTACTGGAAGTGGAGTTTACAATCCTGAATTTCTATTGATAGGCTTAATAAAACCACATAATGAACAACCTCTAATAAAATTGAAAAAATTTCAAGCATACGAGGCCAATAAAAATACCTCTGTAGACGTGTCACCATCTTACTTACACCGAAATGACTAGAAATAAGAGAAGTATGTGCCTCTCTTATGATTTTGATTCTTTCTCCTTGTGGAATACAAATCTTACCAAGATGGTACAATAATTTATCATGCATGTGATAATCCAATTCCTCTACTTGGTTCCCTTGACTTAAAGTTGCATATACATCTTGAAAATCACTATCTAAGGCATATTGTTCAACATAACTCTCATGCAAAACAAAATTATGCTTAAGAATACTAGCAACACTAACAATAGGCCTAGAAATCATTTAAAAAATTTATTATAGACACCTTTCTTATACCTTATCACCAAGTGAAATTGTTGAAGAAAACCCATCCATCAGAAGTCCCTTGATTACTGCAAATTTTTTTGCAATTGCAAATATTGCAATGGTTGATGATCAGTCTGAATGATTGTTTCCTTACCCATCAAGTAGTGTTTCCACCTTTTCACAATTTTCACCAATGCATAAAACTCCTTTTGATATGTAGGATAGTTAATCATTGCACCATTAAAATTTTCCAAATGAAAACAGATAGGCTTACCAGGTTGCATGAGGACCGTACCCATGGCATAATCACTAACATAAGTCTGAATCTCAAATGACTATCCCAAGTCTGGAAGTGCAAGTACTGGGCTGAACTAATTTGTTATTTCAATGCATCAAATTCCTTTTGTTGTTTACCTCCTCATTGGAAGACCTGCTTCACACTTGTTAATGCATGTAGTGGAGCTACGATAGAATATAAGTTAGCAGTAAACTTACTCCAATATTGGGCTGCTCCCAAAAATATTCTTACTTCTGTAACTATTTCGGGCTTTGGCCAATTCAAAATGACATCAACCTTGGAGGGATCTATTTCAATTCACCTCCTCCAACAATATGACCCAAATACACTAAAGAAGTTTTTCCAAACTCACACTTTGACATCTTTAAAAAAAAAATGTTCTTTCTTTAAGACATCAAGTACTTTTTTGACATGCATGACATGTTCTTCACGAGATTTACTAAAAATCAATATTTCATCTAAGTATAATATCATAAACCCATCTAGGATTCGTGTCAATACATCATTCATCACACGCATAAAGGTAGTTGGAGCATTGCAAAGACAAAAAGGCATAACAAGCCATTCAAACAAACCTTGATTTGTTTTGAATGATGTCTTCCATATGTCACCTTCAACCATTCTAATTTGATGATAGCCACTCCTTAATTCCAACTTAGTAAAATATTTTTGATCTTTCAATTGATCAAGTAAATCATCAATTCTAGGAAGTGGGTAACGGTTCTCTACTGTAATTTTGTTCAATGCAAAGAAGTCCACACACATGCGCCATGTTCCATCCTTCTTTGGCACCAAAACAATAGGTGAACCACATGGCGAAGTACATGGTCTAATGATCCCTTTGTAAAACAATTCTTGAATTTTCTTTTTAATTCTGCACTTTCCATCACTGACATATTGGGAATAGGAAAATCTTGTTACAATTGTATTTCATGTTGTATTACCCTCTTATGAGGAAATCCTTGTGACTCCTAAAACATCTCATCATATTGGTTAACAACCTCAACCAAATGAGACTTTAATCTTGAATCACAACCCTGAAAAGATTAATTTTCAACATCATTCTTTTGCTTGACCATTAGAAGCACAAAATTATTGATAGAGTTAATGAGTCTCTTCATTTGTCTGACATTTACAAGTGAAATATTTATTTTTTGTCAATGTGATCTAACAATGTACTCTATGCCATCTTTGAACAAGTGATACTTTTTTTCATGGCAATGGAAAACAGCTTTTCTATCATACAAATATGGGCTTCCCAAAACAATTCTAGAAATAGCAAGTGGTACGACATCAAGTTCAACTTCATCAAGAAATTTTTTTGTAATTGAAAATTTAAAGATACATTTCCTCGTAACTTGTAAGTTTGAATTGCTGCATATCCCACCTAAAGGATAAGGTATTGGATGAGGAATGGTATCTAAGATTATTTTCCTGACTAAATGTTCAGAAATCAATTTTTCTGGTGAACCACTATCAAAAAGTGTATCAATTTTTGTGTGCTTTGAAATAATCCTAATATGGAAAAGTTCAATTCTAGTTTTCTCATCTCGAGTATCATTAGAACAAGTTGAAGAGCTAGTGCTTGATATTTCCATACCTTTCATTCCCATTGTTGCGATATTTGTTTCATCTCCCAAATCGTAACCTAAGTCATGTTGTGTAGTTGCAGTTGTATTTTTCTTCCCTTTTTTATTATGCTTATTTGGTTTCATCTCAGGATGAAGCTTCCAACAATGAGCTTCATCATGACCCTCTTTGGAAAAAAAATTGCATGTTAGTTTTTATCCTTCCTTTTTGATGAATTCATTCTTCTTTCCCTTCCCCTTGAACTTGTTCTTACCCTTGTCTCCACTTGTGAATGGCTTCTTGCTACCCTCTTGTGGGATTTTTTTCCCTCTTGCTTCTAGATGAGTTTCTTGGACACAAACTTCCTCTAAACTTGTAGGATTAAACATAAGGATAGTATGCAGTAATTAACTGTGTAAACCACCAATATATTTCAACAAAGTTTCTTATGAATTCAAATCTACACCTAATATAAAGCATCTTCTTCTAAATTCTTAAGTGTAGCTTTGTACACTTTGACCCTTTAGTTGTCTAAAATTCTACTCCAAGAGGTGGAGACCTTACCATACTTTTTCATATGCTCTTGTTTTTTTGCTTCCCACCAAATCAAAGAAGTACTTTCCAACCTCAATGAAGCTAAGTGAATCTTTTTTTCATCATCTTTCATGTTTTGGATCCTACAATAAATTTGAAGTTGATGAACCCAATTGTCAATTCTTTCAGCATTAACTTCACCATTATACATAGGCAACTCAAATTTAATATCAATTTTTAATAAGGGAGTTTTACCATGCACCCTTGGGGTATGTGGAGTTGTTTGAGTAACAGTGGTTGTGGAAGAGGAAGAAGATGAGGGTGAGTATGGAGGCAAGGATGATGGTGGAGAAGAGGATGGTTTGTCAATATTTCCCTTTGAAGGCTTGTCATCATCTACTCATCTTCCTCCAGAAGAACCCTCTTCTTTTCAAGGCTTGGAACTTTCACCTTGCAATCTTGAAGTCCTCTCTTCATAGAGAACCTTGACCATTTCATTCATGTCAAAGAAAGATTTTCTGAACGTATTTTCATCATTTTTCATGTTATCAGTTCCTCCTTCATGAGACATGCTTGTTTAAGCTTCAACTGCAATTTGAGGAAGGATTTGTAGTGGAGCTTGAGGAAAAATTTCTCTCCTTTCCCTTGACCTAACTTGAGGACTTGCAACCACAAGATTTCCTTCTCCTCTCTTCAACTTCAACCTTGTAAGCATCATATACACTTACAAACAATTAAATCCTCATAGAAGCAAAGAAAACCCAACCTCTAGTACCAAAATTGATCTGTATGAGATCTTAATAAAACTGTGCTTGAGGGTTTGCAAATTACAAGTGTTTAAATTGAGCTTTTGAGAGTTTTTATGTTAATTTTTAAACACATAAAGCATGTAAATAAACTCTGAAATATACAAAAACAACATATAAATGCACCATAATAATAAGCACAAAACAAAATATGATGAAGGAGTTCACCTCTCCTAGGCTATGTCTCCTTGGTCCAGCTTCCAATGGCTTGGCCCTCTTTCATTATGTTCAAAATAGTGATTACATATATTTACAATACTCAAATGGCTTCAAAACCTGTTCCATCATCTCTAGAATGCCCAAAACTTCTTGCCTAGCCTCTTTTTGATCTGAAATTGGTCAAAAATAGGAGAAGCTATGAGCCTCCCTAGTTTTCCTACTAATCACTCCACAATTTCCCAAAAATCTAGACCGGTCCTACAATTTCACCCTTAATTCGGCTAACTGGGAAAAAAATTCTTGGAATTTCAGGTGAAATTGTCACAACCTTAATTTTCCCAATGATGCATTAAGTCAAAAAAATCAAACCATATGGTATTGGCGCACACTATTCTTTATATAAAATACGTCGGGCAGTTAACTAACTATCGACAGTTAGAGCATTAGTGGTCACATCAACAGTTTAGTAAGGCATTTAGAGTGGAGGTTTACAGCTCGATGGTCCGGTGGTAGTCAGAGCAAGCAGCTTCCAGTGGAGGCCACATGTTGTGATGATGTTGGAGGTTTGGAGCAGCGGTTAACCTTCACGTTGTTCCCCTAGTTTCAGTGAATGGTCGTATGCAATACATATTGGGGGGGGGGGGGGGGGAGGGCTAAGCCCTAGCCCCCTTCCCCACAACTATGCCACATTAACACATTATAATATGTTTTTAATGCATAGTTTAATAAGGAACTCATTGTTGAAATTCAACAGGAAAATACAACAAACATGCTAGTGTGGGATCATAGGTCACACAGTGATGGGTCCTAGCGATACATTAGTGTGCAAGCCAGTTTATTATATAAATTGGAAAATTAATTGTAATCTTATCACATAAAAACTTGTAATAGTTAAGTGTGATAGACTTAGTTAGCTCAAGAATTTTGAGTTGAGGGTCTAAGGATAGGCATGTGGAGTGATTATATTATTAACAAGGTCCAATTGCAGTTGTAGCACTAGTGTAGTGTGGGTGGTGTTAGGGTCCCGTGATTTGGCTGATTGGTAAGCCAAATGACAGTGTAACATCAAACCAAGCTTTGGAGCCCAAGGACCTAGCCTTCCTGGACTCAGAGAGGGCTCTCTCTATATGTGTAAGGGATATCTGTGTGTTTGCTTATTATGTTCTGATTTTAGGCTAGTTATGAAGTAAGTTTTTTGGTTTTTTAAGTTGTGAGGGATGAAACTGATCAAAGATATAAAATAGATAACAAGATGTTAGATTAACTAGGCTATGGGGTCAAAAGGTCAAGAAAGCTATTAGATGACGATACAAGGCTGTTGAAGGGCCGATTTGATTCAAGGTAGAAAGGATCTTTGGGCAAAATGGAGTAAATGGACATCAATTTTGTGAACATCAAAAAGTTTCAAGCATAACTAGTTCAATAGATAACATAAACATGGTAGGGAAAACCATTAATCATGCAAAGTGTAACTACAAGCTAATCAATACATAGAAATAAACATTCAAGCCATGCATAGAAGTATAAGACCCTCTAACTTTGGGAAATGGCTATCAGACTTTGGGGAAAACACTTAAGGAAGACAAACAACTCAAAACACTATGTCGGAATGCCTAAACACAGTACTTCAAGTTATTGGGCACTTTGAACAACAAGATTTGCATAGTTTTAGGCAAAGGGCTAGATCGAAACTAGGCCTCCTTGGTTCAAACAAAATGATAATCTAATCAATCAAAAAGAAGTTTCATGGATGGAACTATAGCTAGCCATAGGTAAGCAGGGTGTACCATAAGTCCTTCTTAGCATGTATAAAACCATGAATGAAACAAGCAACAATATCCTAAATATTTAAAGAGCAGTCAAGAATTCTTTAATGTTACTTAGGAAGAAGAAAACAAAGAGGCTATGAAGAAACGGGAAATTTGAGGTGCCTCCATAGGCATGTCTCAAATTTTTTCTCTACTGATCTATAGCAAGAAAGAAACATGTATTCGTGAATGAAAACTAGAAGACAATAACATAGAAAGAGACACTATACCATTCTACCAAGTCATGGAATCGATCAACAATCCTTCTTCATTCATCCAAGAACATCCAAGAGTCAATCCAAAATCATAACACAAGTATTTCCTTCAAAGCTCATATGACCAATATATTGCTTCTCTTCTCAAGTTCAGGCTTGTTTACAAATGAGAGCTGGTGGAATAAATAGGCTCAAGTAAGGAAAACCTCATGGTTCAACTTGCATCCTCATTGGCCTAATCAAAATATCTAAACTTGTCCTTGAGGCTTTGCAAAGCCCAAGGCACAAAATATCTCATAAAATATCTAAAAAATGCTAAAAAGGGGAATTTAATTGACTTTGCATAATTTTTCATGTGCAAAAATAGCTAAACGCAGATTTGGAAAAAGCAGATTTTAGAGGTTCAAAAATTACAAAAATATTTCAAATTTTCATCAGCAAAAGGTCCCCTAACTTGCCGGAAACATTTGGTAGCCTTCGTGGTGTCAAAACGAGGCTCATGATAGCTCGCTGGAAATCTCTAAGTGTCTACTTTCCAGCGCAACTGAAATTTCCCCAATCTGATGCCCAGAAGTCCTCGAAATCTGCACCTGTGTGTAAAAAGCCAGAAAATTACAGTCTGTTGATAGACCGGGCAGAGTGTGCAAAAAGAGAGACTTTTCCGCCGTTTTGAGGGGGAAAATGATCTCCAAATCTCCTGAAAATAGCTGAGGGTGTGCTCATGAAAATATGGCATCCAATGATACCATTCTCCTCCTTTGATGAATCCCCAAAATGAAAAAGCGAATTTCATGAGTTTTGACCAAAAACTCAAAAATGCCAAAAAACCAAAGTATGTCAAAATGGGCCCAAAATTGGTATGCATGACCCTCAAGGGTCCTTGGCAACATGCTCTGAAACTGAAGCCAAAATGTCAAGTGCTGATGTGCCTTTCCTCTCTTTCTGTGCCGGGTTCTTCCCCTTTGCTTCCTTCAGTTTCTCTTGAGTGGCCTTTAGCTTGTGCCGGGCAAACTGATTTAGCTTTTGATAGTGTTGTGTCATCTTCCTTTGCAGCTACAAGTCTCTGTTTTCCTTCTCAAGCTTCATCTCCAAATGTTTATTGGCTCTTTATAGCCATGCCTCCTTATTGCTTTCAATTTCTTGCTCAAGTAGTGCAGTGAGGGGAGTGGCTTGAAGATGGGCTTGTTCTTCTTCCTTTTGCCTTTCAAGGGCTCTTTTAAGCCCTATGGTTCTAGGCCTTTTCCACCTAGGCTGGTCTTCTTCTTCACCCTCATCAAAATCACCTACGAGCTCCTCTATTCTTGCTTGTGCTTTGGCAACCTCATTCTTGTATTTAATTGCCCGTGTTTCATAAACTGCCACATGGACACTCATTTGTCTATTTTGGATCTCCAAGAAATGATTGAAGTTCTTTGCCTGATGAAGATCATTCTCCAATGCCTCAATTTTCCCTTCTCTATGGATTAGAATGTTCTCTAGAATGTGGGCCTCATTATCGTTGTCATCACTTTGGATTGGGATGATAGCCAATGCACCTCCATGTTCTTGACTTTCTCCTATCTTGCCTTTCCCTTTGCCCTTGAAGGCTAATCTTGCACTCTTCCTTCTTGGCATGCTAGTGAGAGGTTTCTTGGGTGATCTTCTTTTACTCCGGATAGCTCCTGTTACTTTTGGAGTAACCACCTTGAGCATTTGCTTCTTTGCTGTCTTGGGCTTAGTCTTCTTGGGAGAGGAAAGCATGATGGCTTTGCCCTTGTCACTTTGTTTATCACCTTCCGAAAAAAAACTTTCCTCTTGAAGCTGTTGTGCAACTTGAGGACGCTGTAATGTATCATGAGAAGACTGTTGTATGTTATAAGGAGGCTGTTGCTGCTCACCTTCACCATGCTGCTCAAACTGCTGTCCCTGTTCATCAAAATCAAGCTGTTGTTCTACCTCAATCCCTTGTTCAATTTTTGGTTCAACCTGCTGCCCTTGACCATCAAAATCAAGCTGCTGCTGTGCCTCAACTCCATGCTCACTTAGTGGCTCAAGCTGCTGCTCACCTCCATCACTATCAAGCTGCTGTCCTTCATCTTTTTCTACCTGTTCATGCATGTCCTCCTCTTTTTCTACCTGTTCATGCTTCTCCTCTTCTTGTTGTCCTGACTGTCCTGTGGTGATCCTGAGCCTTCTAGGAGTAGGCCTGCTGGATAAAGGTAAAGGGCGATGAATAGGCGGGGTGGGAGATATATGGACCGGAGGAACAGTGGAGAAATCCGGGTGACTGATAAAAACATCCCAAGAAACCCCTTTCTTCTCCAGCTGATGAAGAATGATGATTTTGATCAAAGAATGATGGAAGAGAGAAGCTATTTGCTGAGATGGAGGCTTCTTCTAGACTAAGGATGCCATTTTCTCGATGCTCTTGCACAAAAAGTAAGGGAGATTGAGCTGCCTAGTTCTAGTGAAATGCATCAATAGTCGGACATGGTAGGCATAAACTCGAGTAAATCTCCCTTCACAAGTAAAATACTTCATTATGATCTTCATAAGAGGAGCATAGCTGGCAAGAAGATGAGAGAAAGGAAAAATAGCAGTGCATGTTTCTCTGTGCTCGGGCTTGATGAAAGGTTTGTAGTCATCCAAGTCTAGATAGGCCTGCTTGAACCATTTCTCACCAAGATAGGGGATTTTGGTGGCTTTAGATACTGAACTCGGGGAAAACTTGAAATCAAGGCCTGCTACCTGGAAATGTTTGCTTTGGAACCTCAAGGCGCATAGGTGTGTCAAGGGCGAGAAACTTTTGACCTCCTGTACTCTCTGGCAGAAATCCAAACAACCTACCTCATGAAAATTGAAGAGGATGGATGGATGTGCATTGACCTCCTCAGTAGAAATTGGCTCATATCTCTTGTGTAAACATCTTCTGCTGTCTTGCCTGGGCGGCATTTTGGGCTAAATATGTTCTTGAAGCACCAAACTGCCTCACTGTGTTTAAAATGCCTTCTTTAAGCTAAACTCTGTCAACCCACTATTTTGATAAGGAAACAATGTCTTTGGATGTTTGTGCACAATATCCCTCTCAATACAAAACCTCTGCTCCTTTAAAATGTAGCTTTCTCAACCTTTGATATGTATTTCAGCCAGTAAAGAAGAAAAAACACAGTGAGATGAAGATAGGTTGTCAATTGAATTTGTTGTGTATAGTGACAAGGTCACCCTGCTCTGTGATGTTTGGAGCTCAAAAACTATTTTGTATCTTTGACCAATGGCAAACTTCTCAACTTCACAATCCTACCCCTGTCTAATATGCCAATCAACCAACAAAGCTCACACCAGATATACAGTCACCTTTAGTGCAGACACCCAGTCAATAAATGTGACAGTTCTTTTAAAATGCTTCAAAAGTTTCAACAAGAGGCTGTAGGAGTTTTATCTTTCAAAAAATCAAGGCTCCCTTTTCAATATAGAACCCCTGTCTTTCTAGAAAATCGCATGTCCACCCTCTGAATACCAACTTAACAAATAAACTTGAACACTACATCACAGTTTTTAAACAAAGGATATCCCCACAACAAAAAACACTTGTTAATGGATATGATGACAAAGTTTGGAAAGTTTTTTATGCTGTGGTAACAAAACCTGTAGCAGTCCAATGCCGAGAAGCTCTTCTTCGATCAAAACATTAACCCCCATATACAGCTCACCAAACATATAATGATATAAAAACCTAGTTAATTTCAACAAGTAATAATACACAATCAAGGTTCACTGTTCAATAAGGGACAGAGTTTATTTGGCCTCTGATTTGTAAAATAGAAACCTGAAGCATTCGACCATATAAGCTTCCTTTTCAACCAAACCCTGCCCTATTTAAATTCTACAGTATTTGCACCAATTTGACAGAAAAACCTCCAACTGATTTACTCTGCTTTCATCAGTTTTGGTGGGCTCATGGTCAAAGGGCAACCATGATCTTACTTTTCATCACACCGAGGCAGGTTTTGAATATAGGTTAAGTAATATATGTATGATGATAATGGTTAGAAGTAGGAGTGATTTTCCACTCTTCTAACTCTAAGCCTACCACTTTAGAACAGATTTTTTCATCCCTTATTATTATTTGAGAGCGGTTGAAAGAGCCTCTCTATATCTATACAACTCACAGATCTTTGATGTTTTACCAACTATAGAAAACTTGTCCTCTTTTCACAAAATTCACACCTATAGTTAAAACTGTGATTTTAACCCTTTACTCTGTCTCATCAGTTTTGCATCGGTCATGAAAACTCATAAATACCTTATAAGTCGATGATGATGCCTCTTGAGGGGTTTGATCGGCTTTAGGAGGCGTTTGGAGGTGTCTCGAGCGGTCATCAGGTGCGCGGCACTTTAGATGAGAAGAGCGCCGCGCAAAAACACAGTCGGGTGGCTTGTCGGGTCGTTGTCGGGCCTGTGTAACCCGCGGCTACAGGAGTGTCGCGCGCTCGCACAGGAGCGCCGCGCGCCCTTGTAGTGCTGTGCAAAAAACGTGCCTAGGAGCGTCGCGCGCATGTACAGGAGTGCCGCGCGGTGCAAACACTCCTGAAACTTGTTCAAACCTCTGCAAACTGATTTGAAAATTGTCTTTCGGCCTTGTGAACTTCAATAGGATGTTTTTCTCGAGCTGGGGTGTTTACATGATGAATTTGCAACGGTCTTTACTCCTTTGAAATGCACAAAGGCCGATGATCCCTTTATGCTTGATTTGAAAGGGTTCATTCAAAGTTTCTTTTGAAAAGCCTTTGTTTTTAAACCGAAGTTTGAAACCTTATTTTTGAACACACAACTGATATTTTTGTTTTGGATATGTGCACAAGGGTAACAGACCATCTGTTTGCAACATAAACTTACATTTCGCTTTGGAGTTAATGATGACTATTGTGAAATGAATTTTGACTATAGATGTAAAATGCAGTTGTACCCACCCATGTTTGATCATCCCCTGTCTAGAAGGCACTTTCTTTTTACATTCTTTTATCTGCTCAAAGTGTGTTGATATGATACCTCTTCACTTCATAATATATTCAAAAGGCTACCCTTTTCTCATTGTGCCTTTACTTTTGAAAGGTATTTAATCTTCTTGCCTTAGGGGCTCAAAACCATCTTGTGCCTGTAGCTGCCTAAAAGCCATTCTCTTATCCAAAATGTGACAGCAGAGTGTTTTGGCTTGTTTCAAAGGGAAAATGCCTACCTTTGTGACAGTAGCATGCATACTTTGCCCTTAATGAGTTCTAGGACCTGAAAAATGTGCCAAGGTCTTTCTTGCATCTTATGAACCTGTAGATTTATTTGCAGTGCCCTTTGCTGAAGAAGAAATTGAACTATCACCTCAATATCTTTTATACTTCTAATTCTTGAATGGCATACTTGTCTTTGTCATTTGAAAGGAGATGGCTTATCTTTTTAACTTGGTTTGACAATCTTTGCCTCCAGGTGCCTTATCAATTTTTCTCCAACTGTGGTGTTAAAAATTTATTTGGATTTATTCAGACTTTGCCATGGTGTGTTGATCAAGAAGGGCGCTACTTCCAACACACTTTCTCTGCTCAAAACATACCAATATGGTGTCTCTTGACCCTTAACTAATGAAGACCTATGTTTGTCTCAAGCTTTCCAAAAACTGACAATATGTCAAAGCACCCCTTTTGCATATTATGAACAATAGTTTCAATTGTAATGCCTCTTGAAGAGATAAGCCAGATTTTCTGTGTCAGCTGTTATGAGCATATTTGAAAAGCACCTGTTTATATCTTTGTGTTGAGGAGACAAATATATGAGGTGTGAAATGGCAGCTAGAATTACTCACAGACACCAAATCTTTTATTAGCCATTTTCCTCCTAATGGAGCTCAGAAATCACCAACCCTACTGCATCTGAAGAATGTACTTGTCTTTGAGGTGGATTGTGGATTTTAATGTCGGGACTTGCACTGGATCTTTTTTAAATGATATCAAGATGGCTTATGTCTGGGGGCTGTATACTACTTGCCTTATTTTTCTCTATGTATATCTAGAGATCATAGGCTATATTCTGCAACCCAATAGAAACATAAGGGTACACAGAGGTCCTTCTCACTGAATTGACTTCTTTCTCAGCACTGATTTGAGCCATTCATACTAGCACCCCTGCAGAGATGTTTTGTTACAATAGCTTTGATCAATGGAGTCTCTTTTTGTTGCGCCGTGATGATTATGCCTGAAACTTCAATTGATCTTCTTTCTTAGGACATAAGACCTAAAAACTCTGCTTTCTCTTGATTTGAACATTTCTGATCTTAGCCCTATTTTTTATCACCATTTTTCCTTAGAAAACCTTAGTCACTTTTTCATTGTTCATTAAAAACAAACCTGTCTTACAGTCAGTTTGCAATTCTTCAAGTCAACATTGGCCATCGCCCTCTACTTGTAGATGAAGAAGGCGCCTTAACCCTCTGCTTATAGATGAAGGAGGTTCTTGGCCATGACAAATTTCAAGTTTGTTTGACATTGTTGTCTTTCTTCTACTGTGTTTTCATGCTGAATGAAGCTGCAAGAGTTTGATGAATAACTCTTTGCCCTGCAGATGTATCTCAGGCTCATGTTCACATTGAGAAGCAGCTGTTATTCTAATGTGGAGTCAAGAATTTTCTACTGAGATGATGACATGTTTCCTGTGCTTGTAGAATCCATATACAGTATAAAACACCTAAAATCAGCTTGAGATTTATGGTCTATGCATTGCTGAGACTTAGGGGTGTGTAAGTGGCGTGACTTAGAGCTGTGACTAACTTCATTAGCAGAGTGGGAGTTCTGTTATGATTGGTCTGTAGCAGATGGAGGCTTTTTGGCCTTTTGATGGTTGCCAAGGGTAAAATGCCTTAAAGCGCCACTTCCTAACTTAGGGGAGGTTTTTTTAACAGACTTAGATTGTCTTTTTAGAGCTGATAGGCAGACTTAGTATGGCTGAGGTTAGGTAGGATTTTGATAATGGGATTTCAACTTGTCATGGGCGAACTGAAAAGGAAAGAGAGAAAAAAAGTTTTATGGGTGTTTTCCCAGCTGGAAAATTTGACAAATTTTAAGATCAGCTGTTGGAAAACTGGGTTGTTGAACTAGTCATCACTAACAGGTAAAAAATACTGATGACTAACAGGTGGGATCAGTTAACTCACAATAATTGAGTTAAAATTAGTTTTACGAGTTCTAACTGTTTGATGAGATAGTGGAAGATAAAGTGAATTAAAATATATTTAATTAACCAGTAGTGATATAACAAGTAACTGATGATTCACTATTTGTAGTTGCATGCATGCTAATTCTAGTGGATACCCAATTGAGACAACGGTTCAAGGCTAGTAAACTATGAGTTGTAATTTTAGCAAATTGCCCAGATGCAGTTATATAACCACAGGAAGCCCATAATGAATTGCGCAATCAAGGAAGGTTGAATTTCCTATTTAATAGGGATTTAATTCTCAAGGGATTGTATAAGCAGGGTAGGTTGAGGGTAGGTTGATAATTGGCTATGTGTTTGTCCAATTTTTCCTAGATCAGTGTGAAGCAATTGGTAGAGTGTATGAGGTTATGGTGATCACAAATACATTGTATTGTTTCATGATTCCTTAGTTGATTATACAATAAAGATGGAGGGGTTTTGAGAAGTTTCTTTCCCCAGGAATATCTGGTGTTGTGTATCTATTTAATTCTTTCTCTTACTTGCATGTGATTGAGCAATCATGATTTATATTCCACATATTTTGTAGAAGGATTCAATATCTTGCTTTAGTACATTGCATGATCGGATTGAGTCCATTGATATAATTTCTACATGATATTATAGTTGTGTTAGAGATTTTCTACACTCGTGTGGCATGGTGGTAAAGATGTTGTTGGCGGTGAGTTCTGGTGTTCAACCCTAGTGGACTGCAGTTTAACCTCCACCAAAAATTTTAGTGGCCTCTTGTGTTGCCACGTGGTAGCTTCTGGTTGGGCCACGTGGCAGCATGTGGTTGGCCACATTTCCAACCAATAAAATTTGCTCAAACCATAAATAATTACAAGAGGAAAAGTGGTGAACCAGGATTGTGCCATTTCATAGTCACCCTTTGACCAATCAACTATACTGAGTCAGTTGTACAGACTGCTGAATGGGCCACCTACATTTTTTTTGGCAAAATTTACTTTTTTGGAAAAGCGGACATAACACAATTATGGGAGAATATTGTGTCAATTTTCCACGAAATGATTTGTGTCAGATTCATAACAACAATATCTACGTGCCTGTTCAGCTTCCACACCATTCTGACAACTTTCAGTTTTTGGCATAATTTTGAGCACCTGATCAAATACATACATATATAGATGCCTAATTATTAAAAAACCCCAATCCACTAACCTTGGATAATAACATAATGATAGTTCCCTTGACCAGATCTACAAAATACCATAGGAATAAAACCATCATGCACAAAACCATGTGCAACAACCAAGCACACCATGGGAAAATTCGCATCATATCTAGTGTTTTTGGGATTAATCCCTCTTGCAGACAAGAGCGATCTCCCTAGGACCCCAACAGGTTGTAAAAATTTTATAAATATTGTTATGTATTACTGGACACTCTTGATCTAACAATTATATCCACTGTTAAATACAGAATCCTTCTACTTAATTCTTCGCAAAAATTTAATCGCCAATTGCAAACACATGAAGAAAAATCAATCTCACATAACAAGAAGTTTTTACTGGGAAATATTAAAGCTAAAAACCCCAAATATCATATATTATGTATATCATGGATCATGAAACAATCTCATAAAAAAATCTACTCCAAGAGCTCTCAGTACAATGTACAATCGTCTCACACTGTCATACAAAAATTGGCTCACACATGCACCAATTCACTGCCTCCTAACAGCCTGCCTCCAATGCGCAATCCCTGCTGATGAAGATCCCTGAATGAATTCAATCTTGCCTTTCCTTTATTATTCAATCCTCATTGGAATCTCCAATGTGTGTGTAGATGCATTGAATGCACCACTATAGTCACAACTGATAGTCAACCAGGCCCTTTCACCTATCTCTCAACTGGGTTTCCACTGGATCTGGCATGCATGTAGTTAACAGTAGTATTTATTCAGTTTCATGTGGGATCACTCCCTGTGAATTAATTTAATATTTAATTCACTAATATCTCACTAGTGTATCTTTAGTTACAACTAGCTACAACTAGCACAACTGATTTTAACTCACTTAACTGAGTTAAAATAAATAACAACTCACATAACTACACATCCAACTCTATTACAAATTTGTATCACTCAGTTACAATGAATTCCATTGCATGTTCCACCAACTGACCACTTCAACTTGAAATCCACTTATTTAACTGATTTGCCACTTTAGTTAACTAGTTCCAAGTGCTCATTGAAAATAGATAATTAGTTATTGTCTAATTTTTGTTAAGGGCTTAACAAAAATCGACATGCATTCTAATTTTAGACATGCATTCCACAAAACAACTTTGCACATAAATTCCAAACTTAGATTCCCATCCATCCATATAATTTTCTCAACCATCTATAAATAGATTACTACTAAAAATAGACTTTGATCCAAATTCTAAAAATAGACATATCACCTAAAAATAGCGTGCGGGCTCCACCTAGTCTAGGTGCTTAATTTTCACTATGATCATCATCTCGTTGAATCTCAACACTCCCTCTCAACAAGAAATGGATTATACTTCACCCCGATCTTGTCTCTATGGTATTCGAATTTTCTCCTGGTGAGCACCTTTATCAGAATATCTTCATCTTGATCTTCCGTAGGAATGTACTGAAGCAACATGATCTTCCGCTACACACAATCTCTAATTTGATGATACCATATATCTATATGCTTAGATATATCATGAAACACAGGATTAATCGACAATTTAATGCAACTCTAATTATCACAGTGAATCACTGTAGGATCTAATTGAGAACCGAACAAACTGACCAGGATCTTCCTCATCCAGATAGCCTCATATGCAACTTGACTTGCTGCCATGTATTCTGATTTCGCTGAACTAAGTGCCACATATCTCTGTTTCCTACTGTACCATGAAAAAATTGTAGATCTGATACTGAAAACCCCTCCTGATGTGCTCTTTCTGTCCATTTGACTACCTACCCAATCTGCATCCATGAAGCCATGCAACTTCACCTCATTCGCCTGTCTGTACCATAATCCATACTCAGATGTGCCCCTGATATATCTCAGGACATGCTTTCCCGCCTTCCAAAAGAGCTTGGTAGACTTAACCATCGCTTCACTACGTTGGTTCACCGCATAGCATATGTCTAGTCTTGTATTAACTAAATACATGAGTGAACCCACCAACTATCGATAGACAGTAGCATCCACTACCTCTACCGATGTAGCATCCTCTTTCCTCCAATTTCCTGGAAGAGGAGTATCCATGGGTTTGCAACCCTCCATGTGAAACTTACCGAGTATCTCCCTTTCATACTTTCCTGGAGACATAAATAGTTCACCTTCTCGCTGCCATATTTCCAATCCAAGGAAATAGTGAAGGAGGCCCATATCCATCATCTCGAACTCCTTGGCAAGATCTTCCTTGCATAAATGTATTAGCTGCTCATCACCAGTCAGTATTAAATCATCAACATAAAGAAAAATGATTAAAATCTTACCCTCCACCACAATCTGGTATAGTTTTTCATGCACCTCACTCTTGGTGAAGCCAAGTCCAGTGAAATAGTTGTCGATCTGAGTGTAACAAGCACGAGGTGCTTGCTTCATCCCATACAGCGCTCTTTTGAGTCTACACACATGCGACTCGCTACTGAAGATCTCAAATCTCTCAGGCTGCTCAATGTACACTTCTTCCTCAATGGTCCCATTAAGGAACACAGTCTTCACATCCATCTCATGAATGTGCAAACACATGTGCACTGAGAGAGAAAGGATGGTCCTTATGGAAGAATACCATGTGACAGGTGCAAAGGTTTCTTCATAATCAATCCCCTCGATTTGTGAGAAGCCCCGAGCCACAAATATTGCCTTATACTTCTCAACACTCCCATCATCAGCTTGCTTTACCTTGTAGATCCATCTTGAACCTACCATTGATTTATCAACTAGCCTTGGAACAATTTCCCAGGCACTGTTTTTGAAAATGGAGTCATACTCCTCCACCATTGCATCTACCCATTTGGGCTCTTGCACTACTTCCTGAAAGGAAGATGGCTCATTCACAATATATTTTCTCATGAGAGCCATGTATCTAGTATATCGGTCAATAGATTGTCTCTGTCTGCGCTATGAAGTAAGGACTCCTACATTCTGTGCCACATCAAGCTTCAGCCTCTCAGCTTCTATGGTATGCCTTCTACCATTTCTTATTTTTGGCTCTGCGTGAGTGGAATCCTCCACTCCATGAACCTCCTCCTGTGGCTGATCCACATCTAGAGACTCATCTTTTGGAACAAGCAGTTCCTCCTCTGCATGCAAGTCTAGCTCCCTCTCAAGCGACAACTTCATGGATTTCTTCTCATTGAATTTTATATCCCGTCGCACCATATTAATTCTACTATTTGGAAAATACACACAATAATTATGGGGTGTTTCTTTGTACCCCATTAATATCCCAACTTCAGCAATTAGCTCCAGATTCTTCCTGGCGTTCTTGGTCACATGAACATAAATAGATGAGCCAAAAATCTTAAAGTGAGAAACATCCAGTTTCTTACCAGTAAAAGCTTCTTTAGGTGTACTCATGCCAAATACTCTATGAGGACAACAGTTTTGCACATAAACCACAGTGTTGCATGCTTCCGCCCACAAGTGCATTGGTAGGCCCTGATCATGCAACATCGCTCGTGCAACACCCACGATCGTTCTGTTCTTCCTCTCCGTGACCCCATTATGTTTTGGGTTATGAGGTGCTATGAGTTTTGTATGAATTCCTTATTTTCTACAGAATTCTTTGAATTCATTAGAGATGAACTCACCACTATTATTTCTCCGCAGAGCCTTCACTTGCTTCCCCGACTCTTTCTCCACCAATGATTTAAACTCGCAGAACTTTGATAATTTTTTATCTTTATTCCACATGAATAAGGTCCAGCATCTACGAGAATATTCATCAACAAAAATAACATAATACCTGTGTTTTGTTGTTGAAGCAACCGAGAATGGCCCACACACGTCTGTGTGAACCCTCTCCAGGATCACCGAAGCACGGTTCTCCTTTTCATGAAAGGTGGTCTTCACAAATTTACCCATAGTACATCCCTTGCATTGATCTATATTCACAAGTGTACCCTTGGGAAGTCCAGTATAAATCTTCTGCAAAATATTCAGGGCGCCATGGTGAAGATGGCCCAATCTCCTGTGCCATAATTCGCCCTCATCCTAGCTCACCACTTCTTCTTCTTTGCCCACCATTGCAGCGCAGCCATATACTTCTAGCTTGAAGATATTCTTGACTAAAATCCCTATCCTCTTGGTTTGACCCATTTTTTCGTGTCATAGGAAAGCTTTTCCATTGTTGAAAACAACGTTATAACCTATGTCCTCCAACATCACAACTGAGACCAATTTTTTCTTTAGACCTGGAACATGCATAAAATATTTCAACAGAAATGGTTTACCTAACCACCTCTCAAAGGTAATGGTACCAATTTCGGTCGCACTGTATCGTCCATCGTCGCCCATCTCTATATGCATTTGGAGATATTTCTCCTCCAAGTCACTGAAAAGCTCCTTATCTCCCATCATGTGGAAGGAAGCACCACTATCAAGATACCACACTAATCCCATTGCTTGAAACCAAGCATGCGATCAAAGATAAATCAAGTTCAAATCGTGAGGTAAGGGCCTCACAGCCTGCAGCTCCAACAACCTTGTTGTTCTTATTTTTCTGTGGGTAGTTAGTGGCGAGATGCCCATGTTTGTGACAGTGAAAACACTTCACCTTGGAAAAATCTAGCTTCTTGCCTTTAGCCTCATATTTTGAGTGGAATTTCTTCCCCTTCCCTTTCCTTTCTTTGGTAGCCAAAGCACAATCCTCTTCATCATCATGTTTTTATGAAGAGCCATCCCTAGTGTCCCACCTGAACTCCTCCTGCACTAGATCTGACCATAGTTGTTCCCAATCCGACAGTTTTTCACATCCATTGACAGAGACTTGATAACTATGCCAACTCTTAGGAAGTCCCAAGAGAGCCAAGCTCACCAAATCATCATCAGAAACCAGTATTCCCACACTCCCGAACTCATCCCACCATTGGAAAAACTTTGTGAGATACTTAGGAATATTGTCGCCCTTCTCCATTTTGATTTTTTTGAGTTTATCCTTCAGCGCCAATTTCCTATGGTCACTGCTTCTTTGGAAAAGATATGTCTGTTGGGGTTCCTATGTTTTGGCATATTTGGAAATACCAAAAGATAAGGCAACATCAAACCACTTTGGGATCCTAGGATCTAGCCCTCCTGGATCCAGAGAGGGATCTCTCCATAAAACAAAGAATGATATATATCTTTGAAACTCAAATTGAGATATTAGGCTAGGTATGAAGCACAAAGGGGGGGGGTTTAAAATGGTTTGGTTGGTTGGTTGCTGGGTTGAGTCATGAGATCATAAACTGAGAAAGAAATGGAAGGAAAGGAGCAGAGAAGCAGGATGTTTCAGCAAAAGAGGATAGGTTAAGAATGTGCCATCCATTGGGCTACGGAGTCATGAAATGGGATTACTTGCACAACTAGCCAAGGCTTTCAGAGGGAAAGTAATCTACACTAAAGGATATTTTTAGATAGATGATGGAATGGAACATTAAGGATTGAAGGTGAAAGAAGGAAAACAACCCAATTTCTGTCTATAGATCAGGTCAGAGGTCATTTAACTCCAGACCTGCTTGGACATACTCAAAGGTAGCTCTCAAGGAGAGACAAAGGGGCAGCTTATAGATCGAACCAGAGTTCATTTAACTCCAGGTCATCTTTAGCATGCTCCAAGGGAAAACAGAGATAAGTTTAATAGAGCCGGGGTCTATAGATCAGAGAAGGACTTTGAACCTTCAATGCTTTGACACCAGCAAGGACATCCAAGCAGCAAACCCCAAATTCATACATCAGCTAGCAGCATATGGAACTGCTACACTGGTTAAGTTAGCTGAATTTACTCTTAGATAACACATACAGCAGAAAAAATTCAAGGCAAGGAGAGCAGAGACATAGGGTACCTAACAAGGGTAAATCCTATGCCATATTTCTGATGCAAGCCAGAAGACCAATGAACAGCATGAAAAATGTAATAAACAATGTTAGAGAAAACATCACCAATAGTAATAGACCAGGATCTTGTGAAGTTTTCTTGATTAATTGATGCAAAAAAAGTCACATACACTGAGCTCAATGGCTAATATATTCCAGACTTTCTCCTTCCAGCCTACTACATACAAACTACTCTGTTACTCCCTCCCAAGATTGTTCTAACAGTCAAAATGAATCCCTCTAACAGCAATCGGCAACAACCGAACAACAACCTTTTACAATATGTTCTCAGGAATTCTTATAGGAGAAGAGAATAACAATGGTAGGTGATATTCATTAAATGGATCTCATTTAGACAGAGTGGAGAAAGAGTTCATGTCCACTTCGCTTAATGGAAATCTGCCTCGCTGTAAGTACTTTTGGTATGGTCTGGGAGACTCTGTCAGGCCAAGATTGACCTTTGATGTTTCTTGAAGTCCTTCAGGCTGTAAGGCCCTCTGTTCTGTCTTCTAAAGCAATTAAGGTGACTGAAAAGGTCTTCAGGTCTCCATGCTTCCACAACTGTGGTCCTGACAATCTTTAAGAAGCTTCTGTCAGTGTAATTAACTGTTTCTGGGCTCGAGGAGGCATGGAGACTATGCAGGAAGGTGTGCCCCTGGAGAAAACGTGTTCTGCTGATTACGTATCACTGATATGACTTGCTGGTGCACTCTTTGGTCCTGGAACTGCGCCTTAATCCGTTGAACATGGGATTAGCACATTAAATCTTCAATTACAGGCTTAAATCCCCCAATTTGTCATCTGCTGTCTCGCTTGGCTATTTGTAATGGCCTCTTTGTGATCCCTACACAATAAATTAATTCAATTATAAAATCCAGGGACGATGGCGGAAGGATGCTTTGAAAGCCTAGAGGAATGGTGGCGGAACAATAGAAATGACGGTCATAGAGGAAACAGGTAAAAATGCAATGAAATGGAGTTTTGATGGGGGAATGAATGTGGGCCGTCCGATCAATTTTGGAGGTGATGATCAACAGTGGGGATTAACAAACGGGATGACCTTTGGAAGTTGGGCGACTCATAAAGGAAATGGGAAAATGCAACGAAAAACATATGAAATGGACCATGGGTGGTGGGACCTGGTCATGGCAAAGGGTGATTAAACTTAGACCGTTGGATCTCAGGAGTACATCAACGGACGGCGGAGATCGCATGGTGAACTATTCGGGAGATCTGATGAAAAAATATGATGGATGGCGCGATCCAGCATGGGTCGTCAATTTGGATCGAACGAGCGGTCGAGATTTGATCGAGGAATCGCAATCGCAAAGGGCGGAGGGTGGCATGGTTTGGAAATTACAATTGCGATTGGAGTAGCGATGCGATTGAGCACCAACCGTCGGATCCAGGTGATAGATCAACGGTGGAGAAGCAATCGGCGGGGAGAAACGAGAGGAGCGATGGGAGGGGAGCGATGGGATCTAGGCTGTTGGATCAACAAGGGAATCAACGGTGGAGATGCAATTGGCGAATCGCAATTGGGAGGCGCATAGGAGGGGATGCGATGCGACTGGCGCGATGTGATGGAGCGCCAGCCGTTCGATCTGGAGGACATATCTACGACAGAGATTGAATCGGCGGGGGGGAAAGAATGGAGCGACGAGCGCGATGCGATTAGCGCTGGGCCGTTGGATCAAATGGAATGGATGGTGGAGATTGTAATCGGGAGATCGCAATCGCAAAGGGCGGAAAGTGGCGGTGATTGACAATTGCGATGGAAATCGGAGCGAGGGAAAACGGGAGAGCGCAGACCGTTAGATCTATTCAGATCAACGGTGGAGATTGCTCCCGCAGTTTGTAGAAAGAAAGCACAATCGCATCGGATTTTTTTGATAACACATAGAGATGCGCTCGCCCGATGGTGCAATTGCGATTAGCGCCCAGGGTTTAAGCGCTTGGTCCTGGGCGCGGGGAATATGGCGGGGAAGTGGTTAAGGGGCTAGGCCGAAAGGGGCTAGGCCTTAATATAAAGTGGAGAGTGGGTTTTTGGCCCGTTTTAATGCATTTTAAGGCCAAGAAAGGGTAATGGTAGAGGGAAAAAGGGTTTATTAAATCAAACAAAGGGAATTTGAAGGGTTTAAAAGGGGACTTTAGATGGTTTAGAGGGTCAATGGGGGAAATAGACAGGAGTAATAGGGGATGAATCAAAGTTTTAGAAGGGATGATATAAAGGGAGAAAGGAGGCCTTTTGGGAATTTCTTCACAAACAGAGAGGCTTTATAGCTGGAAACAGCAGTGGGGATTTATCAAAGGATAAGGGCATAAGGAGGCTTCAAGGATGATGTGTTTTCAGAGGGAAATGCATTCCTTGAAGGCTCAAAAACATTTTAGCCCCCTGTTTTCTTGTCAAAAAATTCATAGGGGGCTAACAGTGGCTCCACATGGGGATGGCTTCTTTTTTGAAGGAGTCAAGAATTCAGAAGATAAATCTTTGGTGTAGGCCAGATTCCTGGTACTTGACCCATCCATTTTCTTTCTTGGATTAGCTGCCACAAATCATGAAGACATCATATCAGCAGTAAAATTCTCCCAAACAACTACCTACCCAGACTATAGTCCTAACATTTTTTCTTCTGGGTGCATTTGGACTTGCAGACCCTTTACATCATCAATTTTTTACAAGAAGGAAAATAAACCTATTCTACTTCTACCCTTATTACTCCATGAGACCAGATTAGACTGTTGGTCTCATAGTTTCTCTACCTAAACTAATATCTGCTAGGATTAAACTGTCTAGCAGACTTCCTCTCTACATTCTAAGACAGAAATTGAAAACAGTCAAGCCAGGATTAGACTGTCTGGCTTGCTGGACTTTGCAGAAATTAAAAAAACTAACTGCATGCTGAGATTTATTTCAGACTTCCTACCTACCCTACTCTACCCTAGAAATCTCTGATGTTCTAGGTGATACAATAATGCCAATGCAACCAGTCAAGGAGTAACTAGGAAGGACATGAGCCCTGACTGCCTATCAGAGATAACCACAGGGTGCTCTGCATGTGGTTCTTCAAAACTGAGGTCACCATCAGTAGTGACCACTCCTGATGAATGTTTCCCGTGATAAGGATCAAAGCTGGAGAATTTGGACTGATCAGGGCCTCCATGTATTCTGCCACAGGATCAATGAATAGATGATGTACACTTTCTTCTTTCAGGCCTGCCATGACTGGTAGGTTGTCTTCATCCTGGGAAACTTCGATTGTTGCATCTTCCACTGCATCCTCAAAGTGGCTCTTGAAAGCCCGATCATCTTCTTCTTGCACATCAAAAAGCAGTGCAATTTCTTCTTTTTTAGGAGGAGGAAGGCTTTCCAAAAAGGCTCTCGGGTCTCTGAACTAGTATCATTTTTCTTGTGAGTTCAAAACTTCAATCTCAACTTCATACCTTTCAACCACCAATTCTAAGAAAATTTTCCTGAGCACGGGTATGAATTTTGAGCTGAGAAGAATAGCCCCAGGAAGGTCCTCCACCTTCAATTCTACCAAGTCACTTGAAATTGTATCACGACACTCTGCTATGAAACTTGGATGCATTTCTGAAAACCGTTCAGAGTCTTCCATTAGTGAAGTGACTTGGTCTTTAGCATGGATGATGTTGTACTGTGACATGGTCTCCCAGTGGAGTCTTGTGAACACACAGATAATCAGTGGCCTACTAATCACCAGTGGAATCTTTTAATCATTTAGGAACTATGGAGTCGCCAGATGGATGATTTAAGATTTTACTGTCCACCACAGTGATTTACCAAATCAAGTTGATTGGTCTCTTTCCCCAGCGGAGTCGCCATTATGTTGGGGTTCCTATGTTTTGGCAGATTTGGCAATACCAAAAGATAAGACAACATCAAACCACTTTGGGATCCTAGGATCTAGCCCTCCTGGATCCGGAGAGGGATCTCTCCATAAAAAAAAGAATGATATATATCTTTGAAACTCAAATTGAGATATTAGGCTAGGTATGAAGCACAAAGGGGGGGGTTTAAAATGGTTTGGTTGGATGGTTGCTGGGTTGAGTCATGAGATTATAAACTGAGAAAGCAATGGAAGGAAAGGAGCAGAGCAGTAGGATGTTTCAGCAAAAGAGGATAGGTTAAGAATGTGCCATCCATTGGGCTATGGAGTCATGAAAGGGGATTAATTACACAACTAGCCAAGGCTTTCAGAGGGCAAGTCATCTACACTAAAGGATCTTTTTAGATAGATGGTGGAATGGAACATTTAGGATTGAAGGTGAAAGAAGTAAAAAAACCCAATTTCTGTCTATAGATCAGGTCAGAGGTCATTTAACTCCAAAACTGCTTGGACATACTCAAAGGAAACTCTCAAGGAGAGACAAAGGGGCAGCTTATAGATCGGACCAGAGGTCATTTAACTCCAGGTCAGCTTTAGCATGCTCTAAGGGAAAATAGAGATAAGTTTAACAGAGCTGGGGTCTGTAGATCAGAGAAGGACTTTGAACCTTCAATGCTTTGACACCAGCAAGGACATCCAATCAGCAAACCCCGAATTCATACATCAGCTAGCAGCATATGGAACCGCTACACTGGTTAAATTAGTTGAATTTACTCTTAGATAACACATACAACAGAAAAAATTGAAGGCAAGGAGAGTAGAGACATAGGGTACCTAACAAGGGTAAATCCTATGCCATATTTCTGATGCAAGCCAGAAGACCAATGAACAGCATGAAAAATGTAATAAACAATGTTAGAGAAAACATCACCAATAGTAATAGACCAGGATCCTATGAAATTCGCTTGATTAATTGATGCAAAACCAGTCACATACACTGAGCTAAATGGCTAATACAGTCTAGAATTTCTCCTCCCAGCCTACTACATACAAACTACTTTGTTACTCCCTCCTGAGACTATTCTAATAGTCAAAATGAATCCCTCTAACAGCAATCGGCAACAACCAAACAACAACCTTTTACAATATGTTATCGGGAATTCTTATAGGAGAAGAGAATAACAATGGTAGGTGATATTCATTAAATGGATATCATTAAGACAGAGTGGAGAAAGAGTTCATGTCCACTCTGCTTAATGGAAATCTGCCTCGCTGTAAGTACTTTTGGTATGGTCTGGGAGACTCTGTCAGGCCAAGATTGACCTTTGATGTTTCTTGAAGTCCTTCAGGCTATAAGGCCCTATTTTCTATCTTCTGAAACAAGTAAGGTGACTGAAAAGGTCTTCAGGTCTCCATGCTTCCACAACTGTGGTCCTGACAGTCTTTATGAAGCTTCTGTCAGTGTAATTAACTGTTTTTGGGCTCGAGGAGGCATGGAGACTACTGCAGGAAGGTGTGCCTCTGGAGAAAATGTGTTCTGCTAATTAGGTAGCACTGATATGACTTGTTGGTGCACTCTTTGGTCTTGGAACTGCACCTTAATCCTTTGAAAATGGGATTAGCAAATTAAATCTTCAATTACAGGCTTAAATCCCCCAATTTTTCATCTGTTGTCTCGCTTGGCTATTTGTAATGGCCTCTTTGTGATCCCTGCACAATAAATTAATTCAATTATAAAATCCAGGGACGGTGGTGGAAGGATGCTTTGAAAGCTTGGAGGAATGGTGGCGGAACAATAGAAACAGTGGTCGTAGAGGAAACAGGTGAAAATGAAATGAAATGGAGTTTTGATGGGGGAATGGATGTGGGTCTTCCGATCAGTTTTGGAGGTGATGATAAATGGTGGGGATTAATGAACGGGACGACCTTTGGAATTTGGGCGACACACAAAGGAAATGGGAAAATGCAACGAAAAACATATGAAATGGACCATGGGTGGTGGGACCTAGTCATGGCGGAGGGCGATTAAACTTAGACCATTGGATCTCAGGAGTAGATCAATAGACGGTGGAGATTGCATGGTGAACTATTCAAGAGATCCGATGAATAAATATGATGGAGGGCACGATCCAGCATGGGCCGTCGATTTGGATCGAACGTGTTATCACCTGAATTAAACCCCAGGCTGCGAAAGGAAAATCAGGGTAACAACTAAACCACGCTCAGCATTGTAGCTAGCCCTACAAGGACAGGAGAGGGGTCTCTTCATAAAATAATATTCAAAGGAATACAATAAATGGACTGATATTAGGCTAGATAAAATGACATGGATAAAAGGTTTTAATAAAATGAGTGAATGAATTTCAGGGATGTGTGGGATATAAAGGGACAGTTGAAACCAGGAATTGAATCAGAACACAGGGTATTTCATGGGGCAAGATAGGCAGGAAAATTAGCAGTTAAAATTTAATGAGGATGGGATGGAAAGACTGGTGCGGAGCTGAAAAGGGCACAGCAAATGGATCCTTTTCAAACAGAAGAAAAATACAGAGTATGAATGATTTCCCAAGGCAGAGCATATAGAGATGGATTCTACCTTTCTATCTTGAAAGCATTCAAAAGGAAATGTTTATGTATGAATGGAACACATAAAAATTCACATATGAAACAAAGAAGAAAAAAAAAATGCTAACTCTCATACCACATGGATCCCACAAATCAGAGTTGCATCTCTTATTAATTCCTGTCAAACTGTACAATGTAGCGTAGAGATGTTCTTCCACACTATTCCCCTACTTTCTGAGTTACAAATTACTCAGACTTTCAGACTCAGACTCCTTTACAAATGATTTACAATTACATTAAATAGGCTGAAATGTGGGAACATAGATCCACAAGAGAAGGGAGTTGTTTTAACAGCTGAAGAACTGAAATACAATCATAGTAAAGAAATACAACAATTTGCCCCTAAAAATAGGAGACAACATTACGTTTGACTACTTGGAGATTTTTTTGTTAGGCTGTATGAAGGAAAATAGGTAATCCGATGAACAGATCTCCTATTTTGCTTCTTGCTGTAACAATATTTGTCTTAAATAAGCTCTCAGCCCTTTGACTGTCGCTTTGCTTTCCACTATTTCTTTATTCTCTGACCTTTTAATAAAATATCGTTGCAATAAAATAAATTGAACTTATGCCTTTTGTGAAGGGAAAATTTATTTTTAAATGGGAAAAGGGAAGGGAAATGGGGTAGAAGTTATATGAAAATCGCAATCGAAATCGAAGCGGGGCAGAGAGATATAATATAATAAACATAGTGTAATCGCAATCAGAATCGGAGCGGGAGTGGAGAGATATATATAATAAACATAGTGTAATCGCAATTGGAATCGGAGTGGGAGCGGAGAGATATATATATGAAACAATAGTGTAATCGCAATCGGAATCGGAGCGGGCGGAGGGGATATGACATATAATAACATATTTTGTGATGCGATTGAAATATTTTAAATAGAAACGATTTATCGCATTAACAAAGGGAAAACCCCATTTAATTGGGAAAAGGCGGAAGGACCTGTGGTGGGGCCGAGGCCAATCGGGGTCGGGGATTATAATCGCAATCGGACATTGGAGGGGAGTAGAGTGTTATTTGAAACAACATTTCCGATGCGATGGGAAGAACCCTTTGTATTATAAATTAAAACCAAAATTTGGGTTAACAAAGGAGAAGGCCCTTTATTATATGAACGAGTGGATCTATTGTATGGTGGGGCCCACATAATCGCAATCGCAATCAGAGATAGGTGGAAGCGAAACACATATGGAGAATGCCGATGTGATTGGCCTAATTAGCTATGGGCCGTTCGATCGGTGGGGAAGATCAACGGTGGGATTGTAATTGGGGGATATTAATTGGGGGGAAGTCCATGGAGGCGCCGATTTGAGTTTGGGTTGTCCGATCGGACGGGCAGATCGACGGCGTACAAGTAATCGGGCAGAGTCAATCGGAGGCAGGGATTAAGCAATGTGATTGGATCGGGGAGAGCCTTATGAAAGTTCCATTTGCGTATGAGCCGTCCGATCGGCGATCGGATCAACGGTCGAGATCTCATCGGGTGGGACCAATCGGAGGTCACAATCGCATCGGAGTTTTGGGCAATGGGCTAATCAGAACGCACATATCAAATTTTGCGATGTGATTGATCGGGGTGATGGGATCGGGGGTGCGATTATATATATCAATTGTGATGGGAGGGTATATATATATATTTAAACTTTATAATAATTTTCCACGGTATGGAGGGGAAGTTGTTTGGAAAAGCGGGGTTTTATAATAAACTTTGATATGTTTATTATAAAATTTTATAAGGTATGGTTGGGGAAGTGGTTGGGAATTAAATCGCATATTTTTTAAAATAAGTTATAACGCGATTTTGTAATCGGAAAGGGGGAAAAGGGGTTTATTAAAGAAATATAAAACAAAGTTTAAGGAAAAAATGGGAAATAGGGAGGGTTTAGGGGATTTTACTTCACTTAAGCATAAATTTCAATCCAAAAGTCAGTTTTGAGAGTGTAGTATACTTTTGGAAAGCTCTTTTCGGGCTCTTTCTGATGGATCTGCTTGGAAGATGATTTGGCACTGAACATGCTACAGAAAAATTCTCTAAAGGAAGGGACATCACTTTGTGGAGATAACAGCTTCTAAATTGTGACTTATTACACATGATGATATAGAATGAATAATAAAGGTGAAATATCATGTTTTCACCTCAAAACATGGTTTTGCGGTGAAAATTACATCAAACTAAATAAAATGTCTCTATGATTCTTCCAGGTGCTATGACTTTGAGCTTATTGGCTTCCTCATGACCTTGCTTATATTATTGACATTTGACTCATTAATTTGACCATGGTGAGACCCTAGAAACTAATGAGACCCATCCTATGACCTACTGATATGATTTTGAGAATGAAAGTGACTAATGGCTAAAGATCATAAAAAGGAAAATCAGCAAGTACCTCATGAGGAACAACTGATGAAAAATAACTACCATCATGACCTAACGGAATGGTGAAATTTATTCGATATGAGACACCTAATATGAAAATGCAAAAGAGAAGTTTTGATCACTGATGGCAGTATGACTAGACTAACACTAAAATTGGCTCCAATGGGGATGTTAGCTCCTTGGAGGTGCCAAGAACGTCGTAGACCAAGTAGCCTTATCCATTGGGCATGGAATAAGAAATGTTGCAAACTGACACAAATGCAAACTGGCCCTGACTCTAGACTAAGACTGAAAAATGGAATAAAACCAAACCATATGCATATCATCCAAGTTTTATAGCCTTCACCTCGGGCCCCAAACTTGAACGACTGTGCATTTTGAACTTTGCTTTTAGAAAAATAAAATGGTATATACAATGATGATGAGATAGATTCTAATCCATTTCTTCAACAATGGTATTGCTTCAATAGCCTACCATTTACTGCTCCTCCAGGAAAATCCTGGCCATCCATTTCTGAAAGCAAGAAGGAATTCTGACCCCTGTATGCTGTAATTATGTATGGTCCCTTCCAAAGGTTGTCAAATTTACCGTGCTTCCCTTTATCTTCATTTCTTGCATCCCATTTCAACACTACATCATCCAACTGAAACTTTTTTGTTTTAGTCTTCCTATCATAGATCTTTTTAATCTTATCATGCAACTGGCTCGCTTTCTGTGACACTTCTTCTCTTGTTTGTTGAAGGTGGATCATCTGGTTGATCCTTCGCTGGTTGTCATCATCTTCACTGCCAAATTCTTGTAATAATCTCATAACTGGAATTGTAAGAGAAGTAGGAAAGATAACATTAGTACCATAAACCAGCTCAAAAAGTGACATACCTATTGATTTTTTACTGCTAACTCTGTCTGCCCACAGTGCGTTGATAAGCTTCCGGTGCTAATTTCTTTTGTTTGCCTCCAAAATTTTCTTAATTATATTCATCAGCGACTTGTTAGATGACTCTGCCAGGCTGTTGCCTTGTGGATAATACGTTGTTGAATGGCCCAGCGTGATGTTGTATTTATCACATAAATCAAGCATTTTCTTTGATCTGAACGCGGCTGCATTATCTGTCACAATTTTACATGGGCAACAAAAACAGGATAAAATATTTGATTCCAGGAATTGAATAATTACTGTGTCAGTCCCTTTCCTGGAAGGGATGGCCTCGATCCATTTCGTGAAGTAATCTGTCCCAGTCAATATCCATCGATGCTGTGCTGAGGACGTGGGATGTATTTCTCCTATAAAATCAAGCACCCACTGCTGAAAGGGGGCGTTCACTGAAATAGGTTTCAAAGGAAGTGGAAGCAATTTCTTCTACCCTTGGAAAATTTGACATTCATGACAATTCATCACTGTTTTATATAAGTCAGAAAAAAATGTGGGCCAATAATACCCGGCTCTCAATAGCTTGTTCGTTGTAGTTTTCCAAAATAGGCGACCGCCACAGTCACCTTTATGGAAATCGTGCATTACCTTCTGAGCTTCTTCTTCAAATAGGAAATTTAGCAAAACGCCTCCCAGATCCTTCCAAAACAGAGCACTGTTCAAAATGAAATATTTTGCAAATTTAAGCTTCAAAGATCTACCTTTACTCTTAGACATGCCTGGAGGAGGTGACAGATGCTGAAGAACATACACAATATCTAAATACCAAGGGGACTGCAAAAAAACATCTGAGATAGGAACCAGCAAACCTTCATCTTCCTCTTCCTACATTGCTGAAATGAGGTTTATATCTAAAGCACGTAGATTTGATTGGGCCATCAATTTTGCCAAACCTTGGCCTTTGATCAACTTAGTAGGCTTGATGTCCAGATCGTACTCCAACATAGCTACTATTCATTTGCCTCTTTGACCTTCTGGATCAGTTTGCATGAGCACATCCTTGACTGCTGCGTTAGGGACATACGGTATAGTGTGTGAATGTAGAATATAGACCCTAAAATCTTTCAATTCCTTGACAAGAGTCAATGCCTACTTTTCAATAATATTATATCTTAAACCAGCATCTCTAATAGTCCTACTGAAAAAGGAAATTGGTTTTTCTACTTCATCTCTCTTTTGCATTAAAACAGTAGCCATAGTATGCTCAGATGCAAACGAAAATATAATAAAATTGATCACGACAACAACGAATGACCCAGGAGGATAGCGAAGGCCTCCTGGACCATTTCACCTTGCTGTCTTTCTTCAACATATTGGTCATTTCTCTCAAATGCTCAGCCAGATTAGGTATAAATCTGAGCAAAAAATTCATCTTACCATTAAAGGCCTGAATCTCTTTCTTGTTCCGTGGAAGATCTATGAGTTGAATTTCCTCCACTCTGGCTGGATCTATGCGGATTCCATCTTTAGAGATGATATGCCCAAGAAATTTTCCCTCATCCATGGAAAAAAAGCTCTTTTTGGGATTAAGAGAAATCCCAAACTTTCTGCAGTGCTGAAAAACCACCCTTAGATGGTGCAAATGCTCATAATCTGAACCTGAAAACACTGTCAAATCATCCAAATAAACAACAAGAAAAATGTCTTTTTCATTTGCAAAAGCAATGTCCATTGCATGCTGGAAGGTGGCTCTAGCGTTCTTCAGTCCAAAGGGCATCTTGGCATACTGGAAGGTTCCCCAGGGTGTTGTGAAGGCAGTTTTATCTTGGTCCTTCTCATGCAGCAAGATCTAGTTATACCCTGAGTAGCTGTCAAGTAGTGACATCCTAGATGCTCCAACTACTCTCTTCAGAATATGGTCCATTTTCGGAAGTGGATAATTATCCTTTAAGGATGCCTTATTCAAGTTCTGAAAGTCAATACACAGTCTTATTTCTCCAGTCTTTTTACGCACTGGGACCAAATTCGAAATCCAATCAGAAAATCTAATAGGAACTATGATTCCCACTTTGTACAACCTGTTTACCTCCTTTTCAATTGATGGCAACAGCTTTGGATTGATTCTTCTCAGCTTCTGTCTGAAAGGCTTCTGATCCGGTTTCATAGGAATTGTATGTTGAATTATGTTCTTATCATACACTTTCAAATTTGAATAATCCCATGCAAATACATCAGAAAATTCAGAAAGAAATTTAACATACTTCTCCTTTACCTCAGGGGATAATGCCTTTGATAATTTGACAAACTTGGGTTGATCAGCTGTTCCAATATTCACATCTTTAACTCCTTTCTCTGTGGGCACCAAGCTTGGTTTCTTTGCGACATCATCCTGATCAAAAAGCTCCACTAGAGGTATGAGACCTCTAGGAATTACATTATCCTTTAACTGCAATATGTCCATCTGGTTTGCTTCCAACTCCTGATCATCAACCTCATACTCACCCTCTATTGGAGTATCTTTGAATTTTCCATCACCCTGTAAAAATGCATTGATCTCATTATCATCCCAAAATACTTGCCAATACCTTAAATTTTCCGGAACAGTAGGCCTATGTTTGACATAGATTTCAAACTTATTTCTGGAGTTCATCGGAATCTTCAAATTACTTGCAGTAGTGGCAAGAGAATCAGCAATAATGTTCTGCATCCTGGGCACTGTTGTCAAAGTATACTCTGGGAATATTTTCAAAATGTCCAAGAATGCATTTCTGTATGCCCTCAATCTTGGATGTTTGGATTGGTATTCTCCCTTCACCTGTTTGATTATCAATTCAGAGTCGCCATATACAAAAATCCTTTTTGCATTCAACTTCTTCAAAATTTTGAGGCCTGCAATCAGAGCCTCATATTCTGCTTCATTGTTAGAGCAATCAAAAGCTAGCTTATAAGCACAAACTCTAACATTGCTTGGAGCCTTCTCAGGTTGGAAAAAAGGACTCCTAATCCATATTCCAATGCCAGCTCCATCCTTACCAACAACTCCATCAAAATCCATACTCCACAGGCCTTCTTCTTCTTCTTGAAGATGCTGGAAATTTGTTTCTTTCTCTTCTTTACCTTGGCTAATTTCTGGTTGTTCATTGTCCCTTTGCTGCTAGCAGGCAGGAGGTTCAGAAGTGTTTGCTGCTTTTTCCTTTTCCTGTTTGAGGACCTCTCTGAAATTCTCTGAAATATCAGGTATTTCATCCACTTGTACCAATTGAACATTCTCATCATTTAAACCACCATCAGAATACAAGACAAAAGACTCTAAGTCTGTATGGACAGCATTAATGGGATGATTTACAGGCTTGTCTTTGCTGGTAATCATATATTTCATCTTATTTTCCCTATATAGCTTTCTCAGCTGGCCAAATACAGGGATAGTGGCATAAGAGAAGTTAAGCTGCATAGTTCCTTTGAGTTTAGCACCCCAAGACCTAGATAGGAGCATTCCAAACATTGGTGGGACATCAGCAACAACTACGTCCATCAAGACATTCTTTGCTGGAATCTGGTCTAAAGATACTACCAAATATTTAATTAAACCAATAAGGTGGACCCTACTTGAGTCGAAGGAATACAATTCATGATATTTACGAGTGATATCAAGGCCTAGCTTCTCCATGAAAGCTTCGGGCATCAAATTATGTGAGGCCCTGGAGTGCAACATAGCATTATGCAGGATAAACTCATGTACTCTAAGACTCAATGAAAAAGGAGGGACTTCAATTTCTTCAGATTCTTCTGTGGCTGGACTGAAAATAAGTTCAGGGTAGTCGTCTTCTACATTGACCATATCGGAGATGGAATCTATTTGCAAGAATTTGGACACCTGAGTTTTATACACACTATTCTTTACCAACTCTGTGAGGGGCATTGACACTTTTAACTTAGAGATTTTATTTTCTATATTAAAGGAGGGAGATTTTTCTACCTCTTTAATGGGCGGGTCTTTCTTCTCTATTGGCTCCTTTACTACGTTCTGTTGTTTCTTCTCATTGGTTGTGTTAGCAACTGCAGGTGCTTTGCTAGAGGAAGGATCAGCCGGCTCCTTTCCTTTCTTCTGTGCATCGTTTTTCGTTTGGAGTTCCTTTCTCTTTTGGATGGGACTGACTGTAGCCTCTCTGTTCCTTAAAGAGTACTGCCTTTGCTGAGCCGACAGAGCATTCATATACCCTCTCTGATAGTCATCAAACTCTTCTTCCAGTACTGTATCATTGGCTAAAATGAAATTTTGGTCTTTTTGAATGTTTGGAGTCGCCACTGTGTATTATTCATCTTCTGTAAGGAAAATGGGCACACCATCAGCCGTGAAAAAGTGATTAGCCTCAATCACAGGATCATCGTCATCTGAATCTGTCCCTTGCACGTAGTTCTACTGCAAAGGAGTTTTAATCTGCTACTATGGTGGCATAATTTGGTCCTGCGTTCTTTGCTCTCTCTGTTTAATTCTGAATTGCAGCTGCTACCCTCTGAAATTGGGATTTATTATTTGAGGCTTAGATCTATTTGCAATGGTTAAACTACCAACCATTTTTTCCACTGTTCTGATCAGAGTGTCCATTTTACTGTCTGAAGTAGAGGCCTCCTCTTTTATTGTGACTCTTTTCTCAGCTCTGGCTCTTGCTCTTTTAGCCAGCAGATTAGCTTCAACGTTTACTGCTATCTTCTGCATGTCTTCAAGTGAAGACAGATCTCTTTCACACAGCTAATATGCCATGTCGGCATCAAATCCATCGGGAAATTTTAACAATGCTAATCCCACAGGAGGCTTCAAATTAGCTGGAATAGCATTATATACAGCATTGAATCTCAAACAATAATCCTACACGGTTTCACCCACATTTCTTTTAATGTTCTCATATTCAGACAGAATTTGAAGTGGGTTATTTTCTACCTCCCACCGGTCCAGGAACTGAGTGTGAAACTCCTAAAAAGTGCGAATTGTGCCTAGAAATAGGGCTCTAAACCACTTTCTGACTTCGCCTCTAAAACTTTGAACAAACAGCCTCATCGTTACATTCTCTACTTATACCTCATGCAAATAAAAAAAGTCATTCATTTTATCAACATGTTGCTGAGTTGTGATGCTTTGAGTGGCATCAAATATTGTAATCTTACTCTGATAGTCGGCCGGCATGTCATCGAGGACCTGGGGTAAGACCAGGGGTGCATACCTGGCAGCCATAACTCTGGGTGGATTTACGACAGGATTTGTAGGATTTGAGGGAGGTGTTAATGGAGGAGATGATAATTGGGAATTGACTGATGGGAATGTTGTTCCTGAAGATTCTGAAGGCTCAGGGATATTAGTTATAGTAATGGACTGAGGATAATTCAAAATGTAATCGTCAATGGAGGTATTTTCTCTTTGGACTTCAATATCTACAAGGAAATCAGGATCTAAAACTGTATCATCAATGTCATTTTCAGACTTATTCCTAAATAAAGAAAGCTCAAAATTCTCATCAAAGAAAAGATCTTCTACAAAAAACCATTCACTAGGCCAAGTATAGGACCTAAAAACGGGTCTGGGGCTTAATGATCCTTCTTGTCTTCTGACAATTCTTGGGATAAGATTTGGATTTTCAAACACAGGGGGAGGATTTGGATCTGGATTAGCCCTGGTGTATCTTCTTGAAGCCAGTGTGGTCGAACATCATATTTCAAAATCTGAACATCATATTTCAAAAGTTTGGAATTATTTGATGTACTGGGGAAAATCTTGCAAGTCAGATGTTATGTTTATAAAACTAGACTAGAGATTGACTGAAGCAACATTTATATACTTATGCACTTGCAAAGAAATGTACAGTTGGAAGGCTACCTGGCATAAATTCAAGCTCCATCTGTAGTTTATAAAACAAATAACACTAACAAACAAACCATCTTGAACTATCCCCATTATGGTCGCCAGAGATGTTAGCACCTGAATTGAACCCCGGGCTGCAAAAGGAAAATCAAGGTAACAACTAAACCATGCTCAACCTTGTAGCTAGCCCTACAAGGATAGGAGAGGGCTCTATCTGTAAAAGAATATTCAAAGGAATACAATAAATGGACTGATATTAGTCTAGATAAAATGACAGGGATAAAAGGTTTTAATAAAATGAGTGAATGAATTTCAGGGATGTGTGGATATAAAGGGACAGTTGAAACCGGGAATTGAATCAGGACAGGGTATTTCATGGGGCAATATAGGCAGGAAAATTAGCAGTTAAAATTTAATGAGGATGGGATGGAAAGACTGGTGCGGAGCTGAAAAGGGCACAGCAAATGGATCCTTTTCAAACAGAAGAAAAATACAGAGTATGAATAATTTCCCAAGGCAGATCATATAGAGATGGATTCTACCTTTCTATCTTGAAAGCATTCAAAAGGAAATGTTTATGTATGAATGGAACACATAACAATTCACATATGAAACAAAGAAGAAAAAACAAATGCTAACTCTCATACCACATGGATCCCACAAATCAGAGCTGCATCTCTTATTAATTCCTATCAAACTGTACAATGTAGCACAGAGATGTTCTTCCACACTATTCCCCTACTTTCTGAGTTAAAAATTACTCAGACTTTCAATATTTGTCTTAAATAAGCTCTCGGCCCTTTGACTGTCGCTTTTCTTTCCACTATTTCTTTATTCTTTGACCTTTTAATAAAATACCGTTGCAATAAAATAAATTGAACTTATGCCTTTCGTGAAGGGAAAATTTATTTTTAAATAGGAAAAGGGATGGGAAATAGGGCGGAAGTCATATGAAAATCGCAATTGGAATCGGAGAGGGGTGGAGAGATATAATATAATAAAAATAGTGTAATCGCAATCGAAATCGGAGCGGGAGCGGAGAGATATATATATGAAACAATAGTGTAATAACATATTTTGCGATGCGATTGAAATATTTTAAATAAAAATGATTTATCGCATTAACAAAGGGAAAATCTCATTTAATTGGGAAAAGGCGGAAGGACCTGTGGTGGGGCCAAGGCCAATCGGGGTCGGGGATTATAATCGCAATCGGAAATCGGAGGGGAGCGGAGTGTTACTTGAAACAACATTTCCAATGCGATGCGAAGAACCCTTTGTATTATAAATTAAAACCAAAATTTGGGTTTAACAAAGGAGAAGGCCCTTTATTATATGAACGGGAGGATGCATTGTATGGTGGGGCCCGCATAATCACAATCGCAATCGCAATCGGAGATAGGTGGAAGCGAAACACATATGGGGAATGCTGATGCGATTGGGCCGATTAGCTATGGGCCATTCGATCAGCGGGGAAGATCAATGGTGGGATTGTAATCGGGGGATATTAATCGGGGGGAATTCCATGGAGACGCAATTTGAGTTTGGGCCATATGATCGGATGGGAAAATCGACGGCCTACAAGTAATCGGGCGGAGTCAATCGGAGGCAGGGATTAAGCGGTGCGATTGGATCGGGGAGAGCCTTATGAAAGTTCCGATTGCAATGGCCTGATCGCGTATGAGCCGTTCGATCAGCGCTCGGATCAACGGTCGAGATATCGTCGGGTGGGACCGATCGAAGGTCGCAATCGCATCGGAGTTTTGGGCAATGGGTTAATCGGAACACGCGTATCAAATGTTGCGATGCGATTGATTGGGGCGATGGGATCGGGGGTGCGATTATATATATCAATTGCGATGGGAGGGTATATATATATATATATATATATATATATATATATATATATATATATATATATTTCAACTTTATAATAAAGTTCCACGGTATGGAGGGGAAGTGGTTTGGAAAAGCGGGGTTTTATAATCAACTTTGATATGTTTATTATAAAATTTTATAAGGTAGGGTTGGGGAAGTGGTTGGGAATTAAATCACATATTTTTTAAAATAATTTTTAATGCAATTTTGTAATCGGAAAGGGGGAAAAGGGGTTTATTAAAGAAATATAAAACAAAGTTTAAGGAAAAAATGGAAATAGGGGGGTTTAGGGGATTTTACTGCACTTAAGCATAAATTTCAATCCAGAAGTCAGTTTTGAGAGTGTAGTATACCATTGGAAAGCTCTTTCCGGGCTCTTTCTAATGGATCTGCTTGGAAGATGATTTGGCATTGAACATGCTGCAGAAAAATTCTCTAAAGGCAGGGAGATCAATTTGTAGAGATAACAGCTTTTGAATTGTGAGTTATTACACATGATGATATAGAATGAATAATAAAGGTGAAATATCATGTTTTCACCTCAAAACATGGTTTTGAGGTGAAAATTACATCAAAATGAATAAAATATCTCTCTGATTCTTCCAGGTGCTGTGACTTTGAGCTTATTGGCTTCCTCATGACCTTGCTAACATTATTGACATTTGACTCATTAATTTGACCATGGTGATACCGTAGAAACTAATGAAACCCATCCTATGAACTACTGATATGATTTTGAGAATGAAAGTGACTAATGGCTAAAGATTATAGAAAGGAAAATCAGCAAGTACCTCATGAGGGACAACTAATGAAAAATAACTACCATCATGACCTAACGGAATGGTGAAATTTATTCGATATGAGACACCTAATATGCAAATGCAAACGACAAGTTTTGCTCACTGATGAAAGTATGACTAGACTGACACTAACAGAACGAATGGTCGAGATTTGATCGGGGAATCGCAATCGCAAAGGGCGGAGGGTGGCATGGTTTGGAAATTGCGATTGCAATTGGAGTGGCGATGTGATTGAGCGCCAGCCGTCGGATCCGGGTGATAGATCAACGATGGAGAATCAATCGGCGGGGAGAAACGAGAGGAGCGATGGGAGGGGAGCGATGGGATCTAGGCCATTGGATCAACAGGGGAATCAACGGTGGAGATGCAATCGGCGGATCGAAATCGGGAGGCGCAAAGGAGGGGATGCGATGCGACTGGGGCGATGCGATGGAGTGCTAGCCATCCGATCCAGAGGACAGATCTACAGTGGAGATTGAATCAGCGTGGGGGAAAGAATGGAGCGACGACCGCGATGCGATTAGCGCTAGGCTGTTGGATCAAATGGAATGGACGGCGGAGATTGTAATCGGGAGATCGCAATCGCAAAGGGCAGAAAGTGGCAGCGATTGACAATTGCGATGGCGATCGGAGCAGGGGAAAACAGGAGAGCACATATCGTTAGATCTATTCAAATCAATGGTGGAGATTTCTCCCGCGGTTTGTAGAAAGAAATCACAATCGCATTGGAGTTTTTTGATAACACATAGAGATGCGCTCGCCCAATGGTGCGATTGCGATTAGCGCCTGGGGTTTAAGCGCTTGGTCCTGGGCGCGGGGCATATGGCGGGGAAGTGGTTAAGGGGCTAGGCCTTAATATAAGGTGGAGAGTGGTTTTTTGGCCCGTTTTAATGCATTTTAAGGCCAAGAAATGGTAACGGTAGGGGGAAAAAGGGTTTATTAAACCAAACAAAGGGAATTTGAAGGGTTTAAAAGGGGACTTAAGATGGTTTAGAGGGTCAATGGGGGAAATAGAGAGGAGTAAGAGGGGATGAATCAAAGGTTTAGAAGGGATGATATAAAGGGAGAAAGGAGGCCTTTTGGGCATTTCTTCATAAACAAAGAGGCTTTATAGCTGGAAATAGCAGCGGGGATTTATCAAAGGACAAGGGCATAAGGAGGCTTCAAGGATGATGTGTTTTCAGAGGGAAATTCATTCCTTTAAGGCTCACAAACATTTTAGCCCCTTGTTTGCTTGTCAAAAAATTGATAGGGGCTAACACTGTCAAAGCCTTCCACATTGCAAATGGAGTGGCTTTTAATGCATCAAGTAATGCAACATCCATTGAAGTGGGCTTAGGAACATCACTATCGATGAACTCCTTCAAGCCATTATCTTCAGGCACCACCTCCATCCTATCCTTCCATGCAATGTAGTTCAAGCTGCCCTTGAGGGCATACTCTAACCACAAAACATTAAAAGCCATTTTGATGTTTACTAAACTGTTGCACCAAGAAATTATTGTAGAAAATTCGAATTGTTCCCACCAACAAAACTCAGCTACTACTTCAATATTGCAATCTTCTCTGCTCCGATACCATGTAGAAATTTTATAAATACTGTTATGTATTACTGGAATCTCCTGATCTAACATTTATATCCACTGTTAAATACAAAATCCTTCTACTTAATTATTTGCGGAAATTTAATCACCAATTGCAAACACATGAATAAAAATCAATTGCACATAACAAGAAGTTTTTTACCGGGAAATATTAAAGCTAAAAACCCCAACTATCATATATTATGTATATCATGTATCATGAAACAATCTCATACAAAACTCTACTCCAAGAGCTCTCAGTACAATGTACAATCGTCTCACACTGTCATACAAAAATTAGCTCACACATGCACCAATTTACTACCTCCTGTCAGCCTACCTCCACTGCGCAATCCCTGCTGATGAAGATCCCTGAATGAATTTGATCTTTCCTTACCTTCACAACGCAACCTCATTGGCATCTCCAATGTGTGTGTAGATGCATTGAATGCACCACTATAGTCACAACTGATAGTCAACCAGGCCCTTTCACCTATCTCTCAACTGGGTCTCCACTGGATCTAAAATGCATGTAGTTAACAATAGTATTTCTTCAGTTGCATGTGAGATCACTCCATGTGAATTAATTTAATATTTAATTCACTGATATCTCACTAGCGTATCTTTAGTTACAACTAGTTACAACTAGCACAATTGAGTTAAACTAAATAACAACTCACATAACTACACATCCAACTCTGTTACAACTTTGTATCACTCAGTTACAACGAAGTTCACTACATGGTCCACCAACCAACCACTTTAACTCGAAATCCACTTAGCTAACTGATTTTCCACTTCAGTTAACTAGTTCCAAGTGCTCATTGAAAATAGATAATTATTTATTGTCTAATTTTTGTTAAGGGCTTAACAAAAATCAACATGCATTCCACGAAACAACTTCGCACATGCATTCCAAACTTAGACACCCATCCATCCATATAATTTTCTCAACCATCTATAAATATGTTACTGCTAAAAATAGACTTTGATCCAAATTCTAAAAATAGACTTATCACCTAAAAATAGCCTACGGGTTCCACCTAGTGTAAGTGCTTGATTTTCACTAGGATCATCATCTTGTTGAATCTCATCAGAGGTAACTAGAAACAAAGATCCATTGAATGACTCTTTCTATAAACTATTTGTATTTTATATCATTACAATTTTGAAATAAGGAGGTTAAGCTCCTACCTTTCAACCGATACGTTCAATGTAGCCTTTTTCCTTTCGTTCCAAAGAAATTCTTAATGTTTGAAAAGAACCTGCAATCACAAACAATGCAAAGGATCAAAGCACCTACAATATATAATAATCATAAATACTATTCTAACTTAGTGATCAAGGAGTCTAAGTATTGACATCATTTCCATGAATTCGGAAACAAGACAATGAGAAAAAGAGATCCATATGTATTATCAGAAATTAAAGAGAGAAATCTTACAACCTAAGCCTTGATGTTGTAAAAATTTCTCCCGTGTGTATGCCCAATTATTTCCTTCGGTTTGATAAGCCTTCTCTCTAGAATGACTAGCATGAAGTCATGTACACAAAGGTGTGATCTTTAATGTGAAAACAACTTACTAGTTCAATATCTATGAACTCTATGAACTCTCTCCAGGTTAGAATCTATACAAATCAGTATCTACCCTTCAACCTAAAACTTCAGCTCAATTTATATAGAGATTGACGTAGTTTCAAATCCATTAAGAGAGGGATGAGTTCCTCCCATGAAGGGATTTGGGTTCCTTTGGCCAAGGGATAAGCGCCATGAGTAGAGGGATAAATATCAAACTAGCATGACTCTAGAGGCTTCCAGTTGGGAGAATATTCGACCAACTAGGCTTCTAGAAGTTACCTTTTTATATTTACTTCCATTTTACAGGGGTGCACAGGTTTTAGTAGAGAATAGAGCAGCGATCACCGTGGCTAATAGAAGAAGTATCATTGCATGCGCAGGTAATGGTCACAAAAAGTGCGCAGGTAATATTTTTCAAGAGCTCTTCTCTTGTTTCCAAGACTTGGATCAAGAACATGAGTATTTTTGACCTCTAAGGGAACATGATATGGATGGTCATAGACCCATAATGGCATTCAAATGTCATGGTGAGAAAATGAAGTGTAACAGATTGGCACCTAAAGTGCAAAGTCTTAGAAGTTTTTCAAAAGAGTGAAGCACTTTACCATTCCAAGGATTGGATTAGAGACATCGGTCGAAAACCTGTAAAGTCATTCAATGCAAATATATTTCATCACTGAGGTAGGCATTCCCATACTAGGAGAAAAACTAAATAAATTTTCTGGTACATCTATTATTTTAGCATTACATCAAAAGTAGACATAGTATGAACGCAACCATTTTCGTAAGAAGTCTATTGTATCATGAATACATAACTCCTCGTGGCTTGGATAGTGGAAACTAGATCCGACGTCTTGATTTCCGCTTCTCAAACTAGTACGAATATATCCATTCGATTGACTGCATCGAAGTTGAATATGGTATAAACCACCAATAAGAATCTATCCATTTGGTCAATGATGAGAATTTTTAACAAGTGTGAGAGAAACCACCAATAATAACAAGGGCTCTCAAAGTACTTCAGCACAATCTATCAAGTGTGAATGAATTATTTGCAGTTGAACACTCATAGAATCATTCGATCGAAGGTCAATGATGAGAACGTATCATTGAAGGTGAGAAACCTGCCATTAGGGCATGCAAATTCCAAGGTAATAATAGGATTCTAAATTAGATTTCTAGATAATGAGTTATTGTCAATAGAAATTGATCCGTCGCAGGAAAGCCTATGACACAAAACCATTAGATGAAGTTTTAAAGAAATTTTTTTGCAAGGACTGACTCAGGGATGGTCAACGTGAATGGAGACAAATGTTTGCAATCAATGGTAAAATTAACATTGAACTTTCCCTTGAACACATAACGACACTGTAAATGGCTTGGAAACATTTGACTCAAAGACGATACCGAAAAACTAGTTGAAGACTTTCAATGTGGTTTGATTAACTGTAAGACAAAAGGATTACCCAACCCAGGCACGATTGAGACAAAGTGCCATGTTCAAGAGCGACGTGCTTCTTTCTAAAACAAGGATAACAAATGGATTCTTTTTCTCACATTTTCCCACACCATTACTGCCAAGTACCTATTTATTTTTGTCAAGCTTGAGGAGGATAACATTTTCTTGTCATGTAAGCTCATCCTTCAGATGAGTCCATCTTAGTATTTTTTAAAAACCATAAGAAGCAGTGGTTCGGTCCTATTGTGATCGACAAGACCTGTACTGTTTAATTTTAACAAGTTCGGCATAGGATTAACTCGGTGTTTTTCAGTTTTAGGGAGTCAGAAGGAAAACATAAGTAAACTCCGTAGTGTTCTTTTTCGTAAATTTAGTCTCTCAAACCCAAAAAAGGATAAAATAATGTAGGATATAACTCCATTGACCATGCTTAGTCAATGTATACCTTTTTTGTAAATATTCTAGTTCAGTCCGAAAAAGGGGTAAACTTATACTGAATAGACGACTGTTCTTTTATTTTAACAAGTTCTAATAGTCAAGTGCTCAACGATCTTTGCATGTTTAGAGAGTCTGAAAAGGGCTTAAAAGAGGAGTCTAGGGTTTCACTTTTTCATATTATTTATAGAGCCTGAAAAAGTGATAAAAGTCTACTCATTATCAAAATGATTCTTTTCAAACATAAACCGTTCCCTGCACAAAAACTCAAAAAATTACAATTATCTGCTCTTAAACATGATTTTTTATTTTTATTTTGACTCCTAAAGTGAAATAAACAAAAAAATATTATTTTATTCATTTAAAACTATAAAAAGAAGAAAAAAAATCATTTTTACCTTTTATTTTTCATAGCAAAGAAGAAAGAGTTTTTTCCCTAAACCTTCCGGAGCAGATATCGGGAGAACCAATAAGCCATTTTGAGAACTGTCAGCTCCAGGTATTACAGGTCATCATTATCTTGATTTTCATCTATTTAGTTTTTCATTTTAATTTTTTAAGTCATTTTTTAGGGGGGAAGAAGGTTTTGAAATACCCCTCGGGGGTGCGCAGATTTTCGTGGAAAAACTTGCACTCCTCGATGATTTTTTAATAGAAACAATCATCGAGATGCCATGGTTTTTATGCATAGCTCGTGCACAAAAACACACTGTGTATAAATAAAACATGTGCAAGCGCCGTAAGGTTTTCAAAATCATGTTTCTATACATAAACAATGGCTCAATTTCTCCCAACTGATTTCTAATGATCCTTATTGATGGTTCGTAGATTAGAAATCATGTTGGAATGGTAAGAAAGGGAGCATGAGCTTCAAGATAATGAAGCCATGGATGACCCGACAACACTTCAAACATTAAAAATTTGTGGATTTTATCAATTTTGGGAAATTCAAGGAATGAAGGCACAGGTAGAGCTGATGACCTGGTTAGTCGATTCTTGGGATGTTCAAGAGCAATGCTTCATCATTGAGGACCATAGGCTTGTGATCAAGCTAGAGGATATCTATTTCCTCACTTGATTACCCCGCAGAGGGATATACATTTCTTTGTTTGGGTCACGATGAGGTGGTCTGCCCACTGCATCTTATATGGCTCAGTATTTCCGCCAAGATTCAGAGCTGAAGGATGGTCACATTGATATGAAAACCATTGTGCGACTAGACCTAAAGATCCTTGCATTTACAGTTACTAGCTTGTGTGGAATTGTAGCTTTTCATGTGGCTACCAAAGCACAAATGCAGACTGCAGTTGAATGTTCTGGGGGAACTATTTTCAACCGGTGCGAAGGAGTGTCGGTCAACATGAAAGGCCAACTTACGAGAGTGAAGAATGGGAAGTTGAAAAACTTCTACTATGGATCCATTCTCGTGTGTTTCTCTTTGGAGAGGATTCCACTCCTCGTACCTCAGTAGTCTCTAGTGAATCCGACGGGACCTAGGGAACCACGTATGTTGCAATGGGTGTCATTGATGGCTTGCTATGGTGGCAATGGTGGTCCATTGGTTCGCTATACCCCTCAGTTATTTATCTGGCTCAGGAGCCAAATCTTAATGATTGAGAATTTTCCTTACACAAGGGTAGATTTTAGGGGTGACCCTTACACATCACTCCCATCGTGGACATAGTGGGATGCATTATGTAAAACAAATAATTTTGAAGTTTTTATTTTATCTCATTTTTATTTGATTTTTTATCTTCCAATACTGATAATTAAAATATTGAAATGCAGATGCTGGCCCATCATGACCAGTAGCGCTTTGTCACTTTGACAGGAAAGATGTGCAGGGTATAGCAACAGGCCCACCATATACCAATGTGGCAAAGACTCTTGTAGAGCTAGAGCAGAACCTAGAGAGTTTTACTATTGACATCTCGAAGATAGGGACAGATGATATACCTCTCAGGCTCCAGAGAAATGTGACTGTGGTTCTAGGCCCATTCATGAGATATCTGTGTGGGGTGGAACATGCCATAATCTTCTACCATGATCATCATCATGGATAGCTGATGGTTGGTATAGATTGACATTTTGTTTTTTTTTGTATCAGTATATTTATATCATAAGGTGTTTGAAACCTATAATCACAGACAATGTAATATTTTTTCACACACAACTATGTTAACCTAATGATATTACCACTTTTTATATATGAGTATCTTGTTCAATATGGATCAAATATTGTTTTTTTTTAATTTTAATGCTACAGATTTCTATTTAAAAATTTATTAGCTAATTCATAAGCCAATGTGTTTAAATTTATTAAAATGTGTTTATATTCAATGTAATCAAACTATCTTTACAAGAGACCAACCCTCAAAAACATCCGTAACAAAGCTGGATTTCTGATAGAATAAACACCGTTTAAATGTAATACAATGAGTTTTGAATCTAACCTATCAATCAAATGACAAATACCAAATGTGATGGCATCAAATAATATCTCAATGACTGTGCTATATTCTTAAATATTGTTTGTTGTTTGACCGAGGCATATCCCATGAATAGAGACTAACTCATCGGTGGGAAAATAGATGACCCAAGTAGTGGAAGAAATGTTCCATGTAATACAATAGGCGTCGTCAACAAAACCAATGTAAGTCTGAAGGGACGTCTACATCTGAAGTATCAAGAGTAATCAAGATAAGAAATGAAAGTAGTGAAAACTCGTCAAGAAAAAACAACTAACCTAATGCACACCTTTCTAATTTAAGGCACACTGTTCTAAAATGTAATTAATAGATAAAGAGGGTCTTCACATGAAGAATCATGCATAACATTTCTTGAGATAAAGGCCATTTCTGGGTTTATCTAAAGATACACCATCATAAGCGATTAACTCATAAGCTCCTTTTGCAAGAACATGCTTAACAATATAAGGACAATGCCATATTGGTTCGAATTTACCAACACCTAGTTTTTCGTGAGCTTGATCGTATAATGGAACTAGGTCACCTTCTGAATATATGTGAGGGTTAACACTTTGATCATACTGAGCCCTAACATTTTTTTTATGAGCTTCAACAGCTAATGCAGCGATGCGATGAGTCTCATCTAACTGTGTCAGGTATAGGAAGTGTTTCTCCTCTTCAGAGGTAGTTGGTAACAATTCAATGGCTAATTTGAGAGATGAGATTTCACATTCAATGGATAACACAGCTTCCAAACCGTAAACGAGCTAAAAAAGAGTGAACCCTGTGGATTTTTTTGCAGAGGTACTGTATGCCCATAATGTCGAAAAAAGCATGGTATGCCAAAAATTTTTATGAGTTTCGATAATCTATTTAATCATGTTGGTTAAAACCTTGTTGACAGCCTCAACTTAACCATTAGCTTTTGTGTAATATGGTGTAGAATTATCGTGGTGTAGACCAAGTTTAGCGAAAATTTCGGTCATCATAATGTTTCAAAAATGGCTCTCGTGGTCCATAACAATAGCTTGAGGGACACCAAACCAAGAAATCACATGATTGAATATGAAAATTGATGCAGTTTTTCCATCAGCCATGAATTTAGGCATCACCTTGGCCCATTTGGTAAAGTAATCTATGACAAGAATAATATACCCATCGCCAGCGGCTGAGTGAGGGTTACATGTGATGAAATCAATTCCCCATTTGGCGAAAGGACCGACAACAATGATTCGGTGAAGATGAGTTGGAGGTGCACGCATATTTCGATAAAAAAATTTGAAATTGTGGCATTTTCTAACCACAAGAATATAGTGTTTAAATAATGACGGCCAAAAATATCCAGCACGCAATATATTTTGGGTTGTGGCAAACCCAGACATATGACCACCACACGCTCCAGAGTGGCAGTAATTCAAAACCCTTTCAGCTTATTCATGAGATATACAATGTTGAAAAACAGAATCAGCACCACAATAATAAAGAGTGTCGCCAACAATATTGTATTATTGATATTGGTATCGAGTTCTCTGTTGAGCTGATCATGAAGGATCTGGCCGAAAGGTTTGGGTCTGGAGATATATAATGATATCCCATACCAAGGATATAATGTATTGATTAGAAAAAAATATTCATCAACAAGATGGCTCTCTACCACCGTTTCAGATTCAGTATTGGGAAAATCACACATAAGTTCAGCAAAAACTAGTGATTTCCTAAACTTGGATTTTTCGAACTCCAAATCAAACTCTTGCAGGATAATGATCCATTTAGAGTATTTTCCCTTGAGAAATTGTTTCGTAAAATATACATCATCGGGTTGCAATTAGATATCATTGTGGTTTTGCGTAATAATATGTAATGAAAGAATCGTTGGACAGCTTGAACAACTGCCAAGGCCAATTTCTCTACATGTGAATACTTTATTTTCTCCGGGCTAAGATTCTGACTTAGGTAATAAATCACATGTTCATTGTTAGAGTCATACTCCTTAACTAAAACCATTCCAATCGCGGAATCATACGTAGCTAAACACAAAAAGTAATCTCGATGATAATTAGGTGGATGCTACAACGGTGCATAAGTCAACGTGTGTTTAAGTGCATCAAAAGCCTTGTCGGCAAGCTCGTCCCAGATGAATGGAACATCCTACTTTAACAACCAAGTGAAACCTTTAGTTAATTCCGCATAGTTCAAGATAAAATGATGCAGAAAGTTTTCTTTCCCCTACAAACTTTAGAGTTGGTGAAGAGTGGAAGGAGGAGGTATATTAACAATAGCCTCAACCTTTGATGGGTCGACACGAATGCCTTCTTTTGAAACAATGAATCCAAGTAAATGTCTTGATTTTACACAAAATATAAATTTGTATGGATTCAAACGAATGTTGTAATGCATACATCTCATAAATATGGAATGTAAATGTGTAGGATGATCTTTTCATAATGAGCAGGTAATTCATCCAAGTAGGGTTGTACAAAGTGTTTGATATCATGAAATGCGTAAGACATAGCTCATTAAAAAGTTGCGCTTGCATTTTTTAGTCCAAATGGTAATTTACAGTATGCAAACGTTCCCCATGGACATATAAATTTTGTTTTAGGCTGAACAGCAGGGAGTATGTTTATTTGATTGTAGCCATAAAATATCCATAAACGAGAATATTTCGTTTCTAGCACAATTATCAACAATTTGATCAATGTAAGGGGTAGGATAATTGTCTTTAGGACAGGCCTTGTTAATATCTTGATAATCGACACATACTCTAATAGTTCCTTGTTTCTGGGTTATAGGAACTATGTTAGATACCCAATATGTCAAAGGAATAGGATAAATAAACCATGCATGCAGTAATTTCTCAAATTGAGCTTTAATTGGAGCAACTTTCCGCGGATGTATTGGATGTAATATTTGTCTAATAGGCTTAACATATGTGTATGTCTTTATTTCGTGAATAAAAATATTCGGATAAATACCTGGCATTTCTTCATAAGACCAAGAAAAAATGTCTTGGAATTCCTGAAATAAGGATTTGTATATATTGATCTCTTCAATCGAGCAAGAAGCACCTATATGAATGTTCTCATTTATCTCGGGTTTAATTGATATGTCAATAGGAATTTTGGTGTAAATATTTCCCAATTTTTTTTCAGAATCTGAATGAAGAATGGACATAGGATTTTAAGGTTCCTTGACATAGTCAATCAAAAATATGGATTAAAGTCATTCTCGAGCCTCTCAAGGTCAGGTAAAAAAGAGGATCGATGGTAAATCGTCCCATGGTGATTCATCTGATGACAAGATTTCTCAGATATTTTCATCAGTTGAAAACACTTGTTGAAAAGGATCCGAAAATGATGTCATGGCTGAGATTGATAAAGAAGAAGACTCTTCACTGACCACATTCATTTTATCAGTATAAGTTGATGTATTGTCAGAACATGATTGTACCGCTACATATGTCGATTCAAAAGGACTTGAAGGCATCTTGCCACCATAGGTGTCCAATTCTGATTCTAAAAGCACATTCCATCTGTCATCAAATGGCATTGTGCTTGATGTAATCATTTGATATTGGCGATAGTTCATGGTACGTTGGGAGAAGGTATAGTGAAAGTTCCTATGAGAGCAGAAAATTTAACTAGTCCTACCCCAACATCTTCATAAGGGACAAAATTTTTTTCGACATGTTGGATACTATCTGTAGAAGTAAGGTCTGAAGATAAGTAAGAAAACTGATCGATTTTAAGAATATTTCCTTTATGAGGAAACATGATCATACGAAAGACTAATGAAATTACAACAGTCATAGCATAAGACCAACTGTTGGAATAGGGTTCCCTAACCTGCGTTTTTGGTACAATTTTGTAATAATCGGTCTTGCGTAGGGGTTTTGGGGTGGGTCAAAGCCAAAGCCCCTAATGTTTTGTAATGGGTTAAAGGGTAGCTCTAGGGTCCACAAACCATGATTTGTAGACCATCAGATAGAAAAGGCTAAGATTTTATAAATAGATAGATAGTTGGGTCCAATAGGTAAGTAAGTAAGAATATTGATGCTACGTGTGACTTGTTAAGATATGTCTGGGTTGTTTTGGGTAAGGACTCCTGTTGGCTATGTGCGCAGAGATCCTTAGTCCTATTGTTTGTGAACCCCACTAGGCTATGTGCACGGGCTATGTTTGGGTTGTAAGTATATTTTTGATGCTAATGAATGCAGAATATATTTGAAGTATCTTTTTGCTATCTGGATTGATTGTGTTTACTACTGAAGCGCACCTGTGATATTTATTTAAGCTCTGAATGTATCTATGATCTGGAATTGGTTACAATTATAATGTTCTGTGAAGGTATTTGCTGATGCACACATGGATGTGAATGTATTGATTAGATCTCTAAGTGATAATATCCTTGCCATGGTTATGTGTTGAGTATATTGTTAAAATAACTGCGAATAGACTTCTTCTGTGCGAACCTAATAAGTTGCAACATAGATTTGCCTTAAATTGCCTACTCTCTCCCAGGGTGTGGAAACCTTGTTCCAGCACCCTCCCATACTACTTTTGGTGAGACCTTGGCCTACGCAAGTAGGTCATTTCCGAAAGGGCCAGTAGTATAGGGGTTTGTTGGCAAACCTTGACCTCCAAACCTGGGACAGGACCCCTGAAGCCAACAAATGGCTCCATTTTTGGGACCAGGAGCATTTTTAGAGAGAGATAGGGTAATGCCACGAGGCCATTGGAGCCCTGAGAAACTGAAAATCGAAGACTGGTTTTGAAAGATAGATTCAGGAATTCGCTGTAAAAGAGAATCGCAGCAAAAAGCTGACGGCTGAGAAGTGGAATAATAAGTACATCTTCACTGAATTTTATGAAATTTTCTTTGTAACTTTTGTGCATGAGCTTCAGGAGTGGTTAGTGAGGCTCATGGAATTTCAGACATGTTGGAAGGATGATCAGGTTACGCAGTGGACATTGGAATAGATTCAACAACTGGAAAAAACTAAAAACACGATCACCCACACGGTGGATCATTGGGTGGACAATGTGTTAGGGGGATTTGTAACGGAATTTGCAGTTGATCAGTTCGTATCCTATTCTGAGGCAGAGCAGAGGATCTTCAAAGGTTTCAGAGGTGAGTTCTTGCGAACATTTCCATTGCTAATTAAAATATTATTGTGCGAAAAAGGCGTTCTATGCAGTCACATTGAATGAATGACCTCTGATCAGAGAGAAAGTATAACATGAATTGGTAAGTACTAGCGAACCAATCGAGAAGGGGACAGATCCCTCTATATTCCATTAAGAGAGTCGATTGTGCACATAGGAAATAGTCCTCCATCTACACCACCTTCAAGTCAGCATAAGGGTAAGAACTTACCCACGCCTCCAAAAGAAGATATGGCCACACACATGAAGCTACCCAACTTCAATGGTGTAGGAGATGAATATATGGAACGATTTTGGTTTGTAGTAGAATCAGTATGGACTGAGCAAAATGTGGCTACTAATGTTGTAAAGATAGCACAGCTATCCCTTGCCTTTGAAGGAAGGGCCTTGGGATGGTACATAGGCCAGAATGTCGATATGTCTATTCAAGAGATCAAGGAAGCTTTAAAACAGCAATTCCGAAAGCCTAAGTCCTACTCGCAGCTAGTAACTGACCTAAAATACTTTATACATGGACCTACTGAGTCTCTATGGGAAGCTGATTAGCGGTTAAAGAAGGTTATAAGAGATGGAGAATTTTAGTATGATGATAGGTAGCACAAGGAATGGTTTATATCTATGCTGCTACCTCACCTGCATGGACCTATGGGTCAGCAGGTGATTGAGGCACAAGAGAAAGCCTTGGAGATTGCTCTGAAAGTAGAAGTTGTGCCAAGAGACAATGCCTAGTTTGGGGTACAACAAATCTAGGGACAGATGGAGGCAATGCACCTTGAAATCTAGAATCTAAGGAAAGAACGAGGAAAGGAAGCTAGCCCAGACATATGGTGCATAAGATGCAGGGATTCTGGCCACAAAAAGGATCAGTGTCCTCTGCTAGAAGATTACATGCAGGCTGGGGGGCCCAGCCCATTGCGTCCTAAAGAGGTTACAGGACCAAGTGGCTTGATGTTATGTTGTGTTGACTATTGCATATCTAGACTACATGATCCAACCCACTGCCCCTATCTTGGTGCTTATGTTCCAGAATTAAAGCAACAATGGTGTCAATTTTTCTCCTCTGTGGGACATGATGAGCATAACTGTCGGACCTATGACTTAAGATAGACCAGGGAAACCTCTACAAGGTACAGGCTAACCCTTCTTCACCACTATCTCCCTCAAGAAGAGGAGGCTCCCCAGCAAGAGGTAGGGGAGGGGGAATGGGTAGAGGCGCAGGTCAGGGAAGAGGGAAATTGATCTGTTACAATTGTGGGGAAATAGGGCACTTCGCAAGGGACACTCTGAAACCTGCACGAAAATCTTTCCGATATTGTATATAATATGATCACGTGATCGAAGATTTCCCAGTACTGATAGCAAAAATGCAGGAAAAATAGCAGACACCAAGGCAGAATTTGTAGAGGGTTAAGGCAGAGCCACGCGATGAGGGACCAAGTATTAATGTCATAACGTGCAGTGGCATGGCTACTAGGGGAGCTCAGCAGAAAGTTGTGGCTAAACTCCTTATCCAGAATACTGCTATCAAAAAGGAAAGCCTGGACCTATAGAAGGAGAAAGAAACCTTTGTTGCAGCCTGCAAGGACTTTGCCAAGGATGAGGCATCCACCTCCAAGGCTCCAAAAAAACTAAGAGCAGACGACGAAGTTAAACCATTCCTACAAGCATGTATGAAGCTACTACGCAGCAATAAGATAGTAGAAAATCTTCAAATACTGATAGATATCTGCATGGAAATAACTTACCCTCCTACAGAGATTAGAGATGTTCACAAGCTATAAAAGCACGAGAAGCGCACCAGGCGGGAGATGCGTCTAACAGTGCAGATCGATGACTATGAAATGGATCAGGTCATCTTGGATCTCGGAGCAGATGAAGGATATGTAGATGCGAAAGCCAATAGGACCTATGACTTGATGATAGACCAAGGGAACCTATACAGGGTACAGGCTGACCCTTCTTCACCACTATCTCCCTCAGGCAGAGGAGGCTCCCCAACAAGAGGCAGGGGAGAGGGAAAGGGTGGAGGCGTAGGTTGGGGAAGAGGGCAATTGATCTATTACAACTGTGGAGAAATAGGGCAGTTCTCAAGAGATTTTCCAAACCTTGCATGACAATTGTGCTGATATTGTAGACAATTGGATCACGTGATCGAAGATTTCCCAGTGCTAATAGCAAAAATGCAGGAAAATCAGCAGACACCTACGTAGAATATACAGAGGGTTAAGGCGGAACCACGTGATGAAGGACCAAGTATTATTTCCTGCGCACAACGGGATGGCTGCGGAAGGGTTGAGGGAGAAAGTTGCATCTGAGCCCCTTATCCAGAAAGCTGCTATCAAACAGGAAAACTTGGACCTACAAAAGGAGAAAGAAACCTTTATGGTAGCCCGCAAGGACTTTTCCAATGATGAGGCATCTACCTCTAAGGCTCCAGCAAACCTAAGAGTGGAAAACGAAGTTAAACCATTCCTACAAGCATGTATGAAGCTTATACGCAACCAAAAGGAAGCAGAAAATATTCAAATACTGATAGACAACTGCGCAGAAAGAATTGACCCTCCTATGGGGGTTAGAGATGTTCACAATTTGTACAAGCACAAGAAGAGAAACGGGTGGGAAATGCAGCTCACAGTGCAGATCGATGACTATGAAATGGATTAGGTCATTTTGGACCTGGGATCTGACGCGAACGTCCTGCCCCAAGCAAACATGGCAAAGAATGGGAGAACCTAAGCTGGAATGGTCTACTATATAGCTGCGCATGACTAACCAATAGAATATCATACCATTGGGGAGGTTGTCAAAGATTATGGTAGATATCGCAAGAGTTAAGGTACGTGCAAACTTTGAAGTAATTCAAATTGTGGAAGATGCAGACCCTTATCCTACACTCCTAGGACTAGATTTGGCAATAGACATGGGAGGTATTATCAACTTAAAGAAAAGGAGCATGGTTTTTGAGAATGAGGGTACAAGGGTGATAGTCCCTCTAGACCCTGTGGAAGGAGAGCGGTATACAGAACCAGTGCGTGAAGGAGATGACGTAGATCATATTTATAAACTCACCACCCAGGATGAGGATTGGATTCATCCTACAACTAATGGTGTGCTTTCTTTGGGATAAAGACGATGAATGCCTTTACGACTCCAAGGGGAGATAGAAAATTGGAATAGCGGTTACATGATGTATCTTAATAAGTATGTGTCTCGGGATCATGAAAATGATTTATCTGATGTATCTCCTCTGAGGTAAGAGAGCGCCCCTACTTTGATGGTTTTGGTAGTATTAGGAGATTTTCACCGAACATCTAAAGCCCAAGTGAGGAGTGAAGAACGTGGGCGCTTAAACTCTGATAGCGACCATGGTGTGATGGTGGGAAACACATAAGGGGATGTTCCGGAG